>VUQG01018191.1:39772-62989 GCA_015106755.1 Etia nguti
CAAAAAAAAAAAAAGTTTAAACAAAAAAAAAAAAAAAAAAAAGAAGTTTGCTTTTCATCTTTTCAATACAGTTACAAATCACACAGCTGTGGCAACAAATCTCTTTAAAATTTACAGAAATGAAAGGTAAGGATAACCCCCACAACCCCTCCCGCCCCCCAGACTTGATTGTGTTCATTTTTAAGCGCGTATACTGCGATTACAACGGATTCCCGACTGAACGAAAGCTGCACATCAAATCTCAGATATCAAGACTATCAAAAAAGGCACAAACAGACAGGTTGCACAAAGAACTCAGCAGAAGCTTTTTTTTGTTTTATACAACTAATCCCAGTAAGGTTTCCAGTGCCCTTAATGTTCTTGCTAAACCCCCCGCCCCCCAAAAAAGGCTATCTACAGGCGAGTCAAGTCCCGGCAGGCACCTCGGATTACAAGTCCCATCCCAAGTACTGTAGAAGCAAGTGCATTTAATAATCATGTGACAGATGGGTGTATGCAGCGAGCGTGGGAGCACTGGGACAGACGGATCTCCGCGTCTTTTAATTTGAGTGCAAAAACTGTCATTTCTGCATCAGAGTTTTGGTCATGAACTTTATTTTTTTAGTTAAATCTCTGCAAACTGAAACAAAAATAGTCTTTTTCAGATGTTAGCAAAGAGGGAAATCTGATCCAAAAGATAAAAGCTTGAGTATGCATTTACAAAATAAACTTTATTTGTACAGGTTTGCAAGTTTACTGAAAGACCATGCAGTTTTACCCTGATCACTGGAAAATGTGTTCAGCTGGACCTTTTTTTGAACTTTTGAAGGTCACAAAGTTTTAATCTCTTCTGTAAAGCAGTCAGGGTTTAATGAAGAATCAGCTTCTTTGACTTCATGTCCAGAACACCTTCCTACTGTATTCATGCAATATCAATAGAAACTGAACTGGGGGCCAGCTGTACTGTCATCTGAGTTTGTACCACAAGATGGCGCAATGAGTCAATGTAATGTTGATGAAACCAGGTGAGCTTTAAGGCCTCAGTCACACAGGCTTAGAGGCCGGCAGGAAACCAGCTGGCATCCACAGCTCATCAGGTTACGATTTTTGAGTGGTTGCTGTAAAGCCGACTGTTGAGTAACGCCGTGGTAGAACAATGGTTGGTGAGAGGCTGCAGGAAGCTGCTGCTGTTATTAAGTGAAAGTAGTTTCAGTTCTGCACCAAAGACCTTGTGATGGGCAAGTCCTGTAGTTTGCAAGAAACATGCAGATTCGTCTGCAAACACTCATTAACACCTGTGACAGCGAGACCAAGTTACTAACTTACTCAGTGGCTGTGTTTTCCAAATTTTTGCTGACTAGTCAGCATCTTCCTTACAAATTACAGGTGACCGCACCACCCTCTTTACAGCTCTCAGCAACCACTCGCCACCCAGCGAGCGAAAACAGTGATCGAGACTGACAGGAGGTCGCAAACCAGGAAAAGGGCAGGGCTAAAGCTAAATTAATGAGAAAAGGGGCACATATTTGAAAATATCTGAACACACCCATTGGTAACAATGCCCCCTGGTGGTGAAAGTTAATTAAACTCTGCAGAGGGTCATTGCAAAAAGTACCCTTAAAGCTGCATCACTTCAATTACTACCTGAAGCTTGTCTTGGTTCATGGATTCTCATCATTCTCATCTCAATTTGCCATCTTTGCTTCCCAATGAACTGTTAGCTTTAAAGAAGACTCCAATTATCCGACAGTTAGTGCAAAATTACATGTTCTTTCCAGAAAACTCAGCAGACCCAGAAAACATTTGTTTTCGTCTTAAGTCAGCGTGTTAATCTAGAGTCTCAACGCTCATTTTTGCCGACTTTCACTGGCGTAACATCACGTGGCTGCAGTGATGTAGACGTGTACTCGAGGGGTGTGTCGATACGCCGTGACATCACAGTTGGGTGTGGTCAGAGGTGCAATGGGCTGGCTGACTGACCGATTATGGCTTGAGTGCATCTCAGCAGAGCTCCGTCGTCCTGTCTTGGCTCCGCTCAGCTTCAGTCTAACGTCATTTAGGTGAGAACAAAAAAGGTAGAACTGAGGTTTTTTGGCTCTGTGATTTATTATCAACCAGAGCAGCTCCGCCCTCGGAGAAATCGACTTTAAAACGACTTAAACTTGGCTCGTCTCCTCAGAGAAACATAAAAATCATGAGTTTACCTCTGTGACTGACCACATGCACAGAAGAAAAAAAAAAATAAATTGTTAACAAACGATTTCAATTTTGTACTTTAAGTGCAGCAGAGTCAGATTTTTGAAGAATCCATTCAGGTAGATTTTAAATTTGATGTCCTCTGAAATGTTTTAATATCATAATTAATACGAGTCATGCCCACCTTACCAAGAGTTTTCAATTTGAATATGCAGTACTGCAACCCAACCTAAGGTCAGGTGTGCCATTAAAGCAGAATATATTTAAACACTGCAGTGCTTCTCGTGTGAAGTGACACGGATAGATGCTGAAGCTTTGGGGATTTTATCCCGTTTTTGCTCCCCAAAAGTTTCCAAATCCACACACACGCACACACATATATGTGTGTAATCTTTGAACTCCTCTGACTTGAAATAAAACCTTCAAATTCAACAGTCTTTAATCAGCAGTTACTGACAAGAAGTGGAATTATGGTCTTGACTTCTGCTGCATTTCTTTTTGTCTTTTAGTTTTACTGCAGTCGTCTGCTGGTGCTGATGCTGCTAACGGCTATCAGCGTTAAAATGTGCAATTTAAAGCAAAAAAAACAAAACAAAAAACCCCACAACAAAACAAACAAACATGATCTGTTATATCTGAGTATAATTTCTAACTTTATAATGCCTGGATCCCATTTGTCAGGTTCAGGAAACATGTTTTTCTGCGTGTGTGTGTGTGTGTGTGTGAGATTGGCATAAATACAGTTATATGGTTATTCTCCTATTTGCAACCACAACAAGATGTCTTACAGCATGCAGATGAAGTTTATCTAAGAAAAAAAAAAGTTGGAATCTGAAGAAATAAAGAAAAACAAGACAGAAGAAAAATGGACAGAGAGGTTGTGAAAGCGACAGAAAGAAAGAGGACAAAAAGCACCGTGAGTGTGGAGTGTGATATACCACAAAAGATAGAACGGACAGAGCCTGGGCGCTCTCCCAGCGGATCCGCCCGGCTTGTGTGGCACTTAACATCGTCGTCTTTGTATACAGAGCTTTTAACAGTCATGCAAAGGGCACAGTTTTATTCTAACAAGGCGAGAGAGAGAGAGACAGAGAGATCAACAGAGACTCACAAAGAAGAAGAAAAGAAGACAAAGAAAGGGGGAGGAACAACAACATTTCCTCCAGACAAAACAAGCGCTGAGCGGTAACTGATTTCTTGTCCTGATGCGGTAAAGCTCCCCCAACCCAACATGAAAAACACCACCCTGTACATACAGACGTGTGGGAAATTCCTCACAGCTAAGGTGGAAACTTTCCTCCTCGAGCTGATGAGACAGGAAATCCTAACTCTCACCACTATAATATCTTAAGACTCTTTAGGCCATATATTTATATATGTCTTTATATCTATATATTTGCATTCGGGCCTTGTGTGTGTTAATTAAAATACAGCGTTTGATAAAACATAGGTCCTCACTGACTGATGGCTTGTTGCCTGCAGAACCTCTGGCTGATTCAGTGATTTCATTGCATAAATCAGGTCATTAAATTTGGATTTTTTTTCTAAAGAGAAGAAAAAAGTACAATGCATCCCCTGTAACACTGTGACGAGTATTAGAAAGTTTCTCCGATCAATGATACTTAGATGTAACCCTCTGTTGTTTGTGCAATGAAGGCAGAGAAAAAGAACAGCTAGTCTATGACCGTCATTCAACTGGACATTAAAGGTCTTGAATAGTAATAGCCAGAGCCAACCCCCCCCAACCCCTGTTTGAAACACACAGGTAGAAAAAAAAATGCTTAACTTGGCTTAAAACACACAACCCCAACCACCCCTGTAAGCTGTGATGTGACCCGGCCCTCCCCTCACCTGTCCTCACCTCCGAGAGAGAAAGAAAGAAAAAGACAGAGAAACAGAGGATGATTGATTGATTCCTGACGCCATTCCTGAGCAAAGTGGACTTGACGAGTGAGACCCAAGGAATCCAGGAGATGTGGACATCGGGAGAGGAGCATTCAAACAAAAACCAACCAAAACTAAAAAAAAAATAAAATAAAAATGAATAATATAATATCACAGCAACAGTGTGGAGGCGGGGAGGAGCAGTGGCAACGCAGGAGCCAGTCCGCAGAATCATCTGGAAGGAGAAGAAAACAGAGACGCCGTGATGAGCCGCCATACTGAACCCAAGATTCATAACACTGAGCATCCAGCAGAGGTCCAAAATACCGAGCAGGATACGGGGCTGAGTGAGGAAACCCCTGAGGGTTTTCACTGTTAGCGAGGTTGAACAACATCGCCCCATACACACAAACACACACACACGAGAAATAAACAGATACGACATCGACGGGTACAAAACCACATCCCGACCATCTCTTTGGGCCAAGATGCAAACCCTGCAGTGTGCACAGTTTTTAAAGTGTCAGAATGATTTTTTTTGTCCCCAGATTGTTTGTTTTTGCAAGTTTTGGCAAATTAAAAAACCAGAAGTGTGCACCAAGACAGCCCACTTTAGATTAGTTTTAAGAGAACGGCATTTTATTTTGTATATAAACATTATGTACGAGTAGATAATGGACAATAGGTACTGATGAGTAAATAACTGCACATTAATAACTTGACCTCATATAACACTACACTACAGTATATTTCTAACTAACCAGGCGGCTCATTCTCTTTGTCTTGACAATACTTTCTTTAAAGGTGTGAAACACTTTGAAAAAAGGCAGATGTGAAATGTAAAAGTGAGGTCAGAGGTCAAATGTGACATGATAATTGTAAGCATAATGCAATATTTAGAATCCCTGTAACCAGAATCATTTCCTAAATGTTGCCAATACAAACAAAGGCAGTAAAATTTTAATCAGTTTTAAAGAAAAGATATTTTATGAAAGTTTGACCTTATTTGACCTTGAAGAAGAGTTTAGAGGTTACGTACCACAAGTATCGAGATATTTCAAATCTCCATATATCATTCCCTGTTTGCCTGTAAGTTGTCAATACAAACAATGACAGTAAGACACCCATCCATCCATCCATCCATCCATCCTCTACCGTTTATCCTTTTCAGGGTCACGGGGGCTGGAGCCTATCCCAGCTGTCTTCGGGTGAGAGGCAGCGTACACCCTGGACAGGTCGCCAGTCTGTCACAGGGCTAACACACACACACAGACAACCATTTGCACTCACATTCACACCTATGGGCAATTTAGAGTTTAACATGTGGGGACAGTAAGAAAGATGGTTTTAAAAAGCTCTATGTAGCATTATTATCCAAAAATTAGTATACCATAGCTTCAGGGTCATCATTTATACTTCTGTCTTAAATCTCATCAGTTACATCATAAATCAAACCCTATGCTGTGACCCTGTAACCTGGCATGTATGCAACTCCCTAGAAATGTAAGTACAGGCTACGACTGATTGGCCCATTCAGTACCGCCATTTCCTCCTTCGCATGTGCGGCCATTTATTCTGACGCCATCTTTTTTTTTTAAACGAATGGAAGAGAAGGGATCAACTCAAAGAGAGAAAATGAAGAGCAAAGCATGCTCATCATGTACAAGTGCAGCTGCCCACCATTATGTAGCAGACTATAGAGATGAAATGCAGAAGCATAAATTAAGTGCAAGACCTCAAAGAGTTGATGAATTAAGCAGCAGGTGTCTTAATAACAGAGCTGTGATATTGAGAAGTCAGTTAACGGCATTTTATCCTGGCTTCAAACTTTATCAAAATAACGGTGCTTCTTCAGTCTTAAACTTCACCGACGTACAAAAATAATCACATTATTGTGTGTTATTGTGTTTGTTGTACCCTTTATTTGTAGATTCTAAAATATATTTTTCCTTTCTGATCTGTAATGAAATCATTCCAAATCACTTGTAATTCTAATAAAACGCCTAAATATTTATTTTAGTCAAATCCTACCTATAATTACAAAAATGATATTTTGGCGCTCACTGCTGTTTCAGCAGGGGGCAAAAATGAACCTTCTGGCAGATCTAGTGATGAAGTACTCACACATTCATACAGTAGCTTTGTGGGGTGGCTGTAGCTCAGGAGGTAAAGCAGCATCTACTGATCGGAAGCCCGGTGCTTCGATCCCTGGCTGCCCCAGTCTGCAAGCCAAATATCCCTGGGCAAGATACTAAGCCCACATCACTTAAACACAGAAGAAAGTGCTCGTATGAATGGGCGAATGAGGCTGTTGTATAAAGCACTGTATAAGAATCGGTCGATTTAACAATGCTATACTTTTCCTGTATGTCTCACAGCGGGTTTTCTTTAGTTTTAACCTCATCATATTTTTCTAATATTACAATTTTATCTTCCTTTGTAAAATCTGCTGCCAGCAGACCGGTCCATGTTTGAACTCTTCCTCTTTCATGTGAACGTGCTATTAGCTACATAGATAAACCCCAGGTAGACTTATGCAGCTGATAACTGTGTTCACGTGACCCTTAGCCTGATTGCTGATGTTAGATTAAGCAAAGCTACATAATGGAAAGCTACCCCAGCTGTGACGCATTTGCTTCACAGTCCAGGCCCCAGGAGATGAGTGCCGCGCAGAAAGGCAGCGTTTTTACAGATTACCAGATGTGACAGATAGTGAAACAAGGAACTAAAAATGCAAACATGCTTGGTGCTCTAATCTGGGAGGTGTCGCACTACAGACTCGCTTTCACTGCACTCGTGTTATGCTTCAAGACGTGCACAGAGGAAACACAGTAATTACACACAGCCCATCTCGTGCACAAAGAGGATGATGGGCTATAATATGTAGAGCTGATAGCTATTATCACAAAAAGATGCCTGTCAGGAAGCAGCTGGTGGTGAGCAGAGATCAGCGAGGGAGGGGACGCCACATCTGAGGACTGTTGTCAGCACGGGAAACAAAAACAATCTCTCCAAATTTTCATTTAAATTCAAACTTTTTTTAACTGGATAATTTGCCAAAATCCTTTCTTAAGGAAATTATACTTTAGCTGTTTTTAAGAGTGGTGAGTATCCATTTTAGCATCAGTGCATCTGTCAAATAAAGAATTACGTTGCAACAATAAACTGGGTAATTTACATTGTTTAAAGAAACTTTTAGAACTAAAGAATAATAATTCTTGGATATGACAAAGCTATTAATGTCAGACCCTGCACAGACAACTCGTCTCCCATCTGACGCCCTCACAATCAGCTGATTTTATTTGCACAATGACGTTTGCATATTTAATGATGCCATGCGACACTTCACCTTCATTCCAAGAACATCAACACGATTACAGAGAATTGGTATCGTGATGCACATCACAGTTTCAACAGCAAAACACTAATTTGAGGTTTTCTATCTGACTGTACTTTTTGAAGTTTTCTCACGCAAGTCATCAGAAAACACACCAAACATCCAGGCCAGCAATGCCAGAGTCTGATCTTCTACGCCATTTATATTCATTCGATGCAGTTTCAGTTCTTTTACAGTGCTTAACAAATCAGTCAGATCACCCGTCATAAAAACAAGAAAACAAATATTGTATCTTAAAGATATTGTATCTTAAACAAAAGCAGGTGCAGCAGATTTCTATAAAAAAGCAAATGTCAGATACTTGCGTCACTTCCCACTATGTTTATGACTTCACCAGATAACAGGACATCGGCCCTTTTCCCTTTTTCATAATTCATCCTTTGCTCATACCGAGGCTGCTGGCCTGTGGCCGACTCAGAGCTCGTGGTAGCTTTAGCCACTTTCCTTTTGTTAGCTTCTGTAAAATGTCCATATTCAGCTGAAGGAGTCTGATTAGGTTTGTTGTTAGGAACATTTTGGTTGCAGTCCCCTGAGGTTTACTTTAGCAAAGTCCAAGTCATAAGTGAGGGTGACTGGTCCAGAAAAAACATCGAAGGTGGGTCAGATGGGACGTTAGCAATTGCAAAATCTGGAGTTAGAGAGCTGGATGCAACTTCAGCTTCAGCTTCATGAATCTGCCATTGGTTAGTTCATATCATTAGGTGACAAAATGACTAGGAAAACTAATTTACCATCCAAATCAGCTGTGATGGATGGACTGATGACCTCGGCCACTTAAAGACAGTTCATCAGATACCCTGTAACCGGCTAGTGTCAGTAGGCAAACCGCCATTAGCTCAGGGTTTGTTTGATTCCCAAAACCAAAGAAAGTTCAACTATACATCTAAGGCCCTGCTAACACTGACCCTAAATGAATGTCAGTCTCTGCAACAAGCTGATCTAAGGTGGGCTGTTTCAAATGGCTAACGCTAGTGTTGCTCACTGCTGACAGTGTGTGGGAGCAGAACAGAGGCACTGAGGCAAGGCATGAGCTAGCGAACATTAGAGTCTTATTATTTAGAGTTTCTTGGAATATCTGTCCCACGCCCTTCACACTAAACTATACTGAATTTAACTTACGATACAATCAATTCCCACATTGGCAGTAGGAAAAAAAAGTCTTAATACATGGTAAATGCTGAATATTGAACATTTAAATATCTTAATTTCGTAACACAGAACAATTTTTGTGTCTTGTTTTGGATACAAATTGATGGCAGTAAAGCACAACTCAAGTTTAAAGTGCTTAGATGGATGGTTTTAAGTGGTTTTATCCTTGTTGAGTACCTCTGCTCCGTACTCAACAAAAGCAAAATTTAAACTTACTCTGTGAGGTCCTGACTGCAGCTCTTAAACAGAGGAGCTGTTAAATTTAACCCCAATGATCCTGAGCAGATTTCAACGTGGGAACACGACTCACTCCACCGTGTTTTGAAGCAGCGGAGGTGGGACAGTCATGAGGATCTCCCTGATCTTTATGACCCTGGAGAAGTTGGTTTTTGTGTACTTATTAACAAATCGCTCATATTTTTGTGTCACCAGCCCCTGCAGGTTATTTTTCAGTAGTTTGGGGTTATAAGTTGGGCTGCAGTGATGTGTACTTACCTGTGTGGGATGTTAGGACCTAAAGCTGGGCTGGAAACGTGCAGTTTCTTGAAAGATGAGCTCCTTCAGTGTCTCTTTGGGTAGGTCATCTAGCTCCATGTCAAACTTAAATGGGGCTTCGGCAACAGGCTAAAGACAGGGGAGCAGAGAGGGCACAGTGAGGTAAATGTTTATGGAGACTTTAGGTTTGGATCCAACAGAACATCTGAGTCACAAACAACAACAAAAAACCACAAAAAAATTAAGAACATTTTTAGATCAGAGAAACATGCAGGCAGCTATTTGGACGATGACAATGCCACTTTCAATTTGAAATCAAAGTCATGACTGAACTACATGTTTGAGCTTTAATTCAAACAGCTTAACGGAAATTTGCATAAACTGTTTTGCAATTACAGACATTGTTATTTCCATTTTCTTATCCTCAAAATTAATTGAACAAACCAGCAATTTTAAACATAACGATTGTGTTTAATATTTGGATGAAAATCCTCTGCTGCCAGTGACCAAAGTTCAAAACCCCATGGACACCACCAAATGCCCTTTCCTTGCTTGAGATGCTCTGAAGGCCTTTTACTGCAGCTGCCCTCTGTTGCTGCTTGTTTGTGGGTCTCTTTGTCTTCGGTAACTGAAACTACCATTTCATCTACGAAGCACCGTCTGATCGGTTTTGCAGCACTTGGCTGAATCTGAGAGGAGAGTATAGCCCTGTACATTTCAGAATACATCTTTCGTCTTCTACCAGGATGCCCATTTCATTACATCCCTGCACCATGTTTGACAGATGATGTGGCGTGCTTTGGGTTAATGAGCCGTTTCTCTCCTCCTCTATAATTTTCTCTTGGTTCCATCTTTCCAAAGAATTTTTCCCAGACCCGTGAAGGCTCTTTTAGACGTTTGCTGGCAGTCTAACCTGGCCTTCCTGGTCCCGAGTGTACAAAGCTGTATTTGTTGGCTCTTGATTGCAGACTTTGACTTTGATATGTTTACCTACTCACGAGTGACTTGTCAGAATTCTCTGAAATTGTTTTTTATCAACCATGAAAATAATTTGGCAATCATCCACTTCAGTTGCTTCCTGTGGTATTTCAGATGTATCGTTGTTGCTGAGCTGACGAGTGCATTCACTCGTTTTAGCGGTGACTGGTTCTTGTAAAGTGCTTTTCTACTTTATTTGAACACTTAAAAGCAATTTCTAACTACAAGCCTCATTATCCCGTACAGCACACATTCATGCAGTAATATTTTTTCTATGCATTAGCACTTTTAAGCTTACATTCACACAGCCACCCTCTGACGGTCTTCACTCGCATCGTTATCTTTGAACCTCATGTTGAGGAACGGGCCTAAACTGACCATGAGCCTCCGAAAATGGAGGACTGAGTATTTATATAAAAAAACCTCAAAAACTGCATATTGAATACAGCACTTCCTAAAACAGTTAAATACTTCTGTTAGACTCCTTGAATTAAAGCTGGAAGTCTGCTCTTCAATCATATCAGTCTTGTAATTTTACAAAAGTTGTGTTCCAAATATTTTTGAACCCAGTGATCCATATAGCACAAGATGGCTGACCCACCTCATCTGTGGGGTCGTAGTATTGTTCCAGGTAGGGGTGTGCCAGTGCCTCCTCCACCTCGATCCTCTTGTGAGGGTTAAAGGTCAACATCTTGTCCAGCAGGTCCAGAGCTGTAACACAAAGATGGAGTCAAGTTACTTTAGGTGATTCTGAAACAACAACAATATCCTTGTCTGTCCACTAGAGGTCCTAGTCTACATCCAACATGTTATCATTTTTTTAAACCATGATATCATAAAGCGAGCGCTCCTTTGACACCAAAGTCTGTCATTCCACCTCTGATCAGCTCTTTGCTGGACATGAATTTGCTGCATCTCCTCATCCAACCTTCATCCACTACTGGTATGCATTGCCTGGCTCAATACAGTGTGACAATGAGGGTTTCAGCTTATTGAATTTGCAGAATGGCTCTAATAAATATCTGTTTTAGCCTGTGTCACTGCATGATATCAGTTTGGAAGATGTCATGGTGATACGGTGAATATGTGGTGACTCATTGTGAAGTGCTGTAAACAGAGAAAAGGATATAAGAGCAGCATCATGTCATCCACCTGCACTGCTTTTTTGCTCTGAGTAAAGGTTTGGCCACAGTTCTTAGTTGAGTCTTACCAAATCCATCTTTTAGCTTCGTCTCTATTAATTTGACCACTTTTGAGAACGTTTTTCTTAAGTACATTTAAATTTACATTGTGTAAATGTTATCATCAGCTTCTCTCTGAATTTTGCTTCAGGGTGCCTTTAGATGCATGTCAGTGGACTCACATTGTGATTTTCTCACTGTCTTGAAATGGCACTGTGGATTTATTAGCACAGTTCTTATGAATGATTATCCAGATTAAATGTAATTGCAGCAGTGAAGGAGACATAAAAACATCATGCACAGAAAGACCAACTAAATCTGCAAAAACATCATTAGAGTGTAGCCACACTAGGCGCCCTTACTGAGCGTGTTTGAGCCCCAAAGTCCAGATGTTCTGACTAGTGTGATTGCTGTGTGTTGTGCCAGGGCACAGGTCATCAAACCTTTAAGAAGTAGGCACATCATGAATTTAATGTGATCTGTATGACGTGTGCCAAGTGTAGGCAATCGTTTTTCCCCCCTCTCTCTAAAATGAAATTCTCTCAGGAAATGGTTCACAGGCTCATTTACTAATCCCCCGATGACCAAATACTGTGGTTATGGCGAGATTCCGCCTCTTACCTTTTGGATCAGCGTTGGGAAAGAGACGGTTCCACGGCACTTTGCAGCGCAAAGGCAGTGACAAGAGATAGTTCCTGGCCTTAATGTTGATGATGCAGTTGAGATCCTCCTGTGAGGGAGAACCCAGAATTCCTGGAGGACAAACAGAAAATCATAAAGACAATCAGATTTTGTTCTTTTATGATAAAGGTAACAATTTGCCGAGCCTCCACTGAAAGTTTACAATGAAAGAAAAATTCTCTGGACAAAAACATTCAGACTGCACAACGAATGGACAGATGGGAGAAGCAACATGTGGTCTAGCACCAAGAGACAAAAAAGTCCGACTTGATAAGGACATATTAGTGGCTACAGTATCTATGGACTGGCACAAGGAAGCTGTTGTGACTGAGTGTGAAGTCTAAAGGTATCAAAGCTTGTCTTACAGACTAAATAATGCAGCTGATCACACCATAACGATATACTGTACTACCAAACAAATACAGCAATTTAAAACAAAAAGAAAAAATTCACCGAAACCTCAAACAGCCGAGGTCAATAGCATTGTCAATTTTTTTGTTAAAAATCAGGAAAAACACTGACAAAGTTCATCATGGAGGACTCGACTTGGTCAGACCATCTCCAAATCAAAACAGGTTCCCAGTACGAGGCAGCGAGTACCAAGCAAAAGGGATCCAAGAGGCAATAACTGGGATAACCAGTCACCGGTGCAGATGTTTACTGATTACATGGCCACTGTTGCTCAAATTGCAGAAAACCTCAGCGCTTGCTATGATAGGAAGACGCCAGAACACAAAGCAATGCACTACGCAGCCACAGAGCAGCCACAGTTCCCTAGCTGAACCCCAACCACCACCTGAGCTGAACAAAGGAGCAATAGAAGTGGCTCAGGTGTGTGTGCTTCGTGTACCCTTGGGAGATATGGCAGAATCTTGCATAATAGGAAGAAGGCTTGCAAGTAAAATCAATATAATGCAGAGAAATCTTGGATCATGGGATTCATCTAGATGTGTGTTTGACTTATAGACCCATGAAAGCAACAATATTGTATCCTGGCATTAAAATAAAGAGGACAAGAAATGCTTCATTTACTGCAAAAGTTTGGAAACGTATGCGTTACAAGTCCAAGCCATGAAGGCCTCAAAAGTCTTATAGCTTAAAGGACTAACATCTCTGAGCCCTTTTGGCAGACATCATTTTGCAGGTGGCTTTAGTTTTGTGGCCTACTGGGGTAAATGTCAGCCTCGGTGGACTTGCACATCAACACAACCCATTTGACTTTTTAAAAATGGAAAGTTCTACATGTTTACTGCATGCAAAGTAAATTTTTACCCAAAATATGGTTAAGTTGATCCAAGTAATGCTTCCCCGGAAAGATTGGCCTGTTGGACAGCATCTCAGCCAGGATGCAACCCACTGACCAGATGTCTATGGACTTGGTGTAGCCCTGAAATCAAGTAGAACAGACATAATCACGACTACAGTAACTAACTTAGTTATACACAGCATTAATATACCATGTGCCTACCAAGTGCTGTAAGTCATTTTAAATTATTCCAACTAGTATTTAGAAATTAAATTTTAAGACTTGAAATAGAAATACAAAGTTTAAAGATATTTCACATCACTAACAGGGTCGTCATTTTCCAATCAACACATTTAAATGGAGGGCACAAATGACTTTTTAAGTTGGGAAAACCTAAAAACACTAAACATATGCCACTGTTACTCTACTTACCTTGGAGTTGAGCATGATCTCAGGAGCTCGGTACCAACGAGTGGCTACGTACTCTGTGAGGAAACCAGTGTGATCGTGGTCGGGATCAGCCACACGAGCCAAACCAAAGTCACAGATCTACCAAAAAAAAAATTAATTAGAGAGGCACAATAAATTGTCACAACATTAGAGGACACAACATAAAAATTAAAAACAATCAGTAGGCTGTAAAACGTTCAGAGTCTACACAGCAGATTTGTATTTGTGAGGATTTAGGACAACATTAAATTATTTAATCATGAAATCATGATGAAAATATGTCTGCCATTAGTTAAATCACCATAGGAGGAGGTCTTTCCAGTGACAAGAAAATGGGACCCTTAAGGATAAGTGCCTGAAAATGATCATTTAAATAAAGCCAGCATCTGTTTGAGACACTACCTTGAGATCACAGGTGGTATTGAGCAGAAGGTTGGAAGGCTTCAGGTCACGGTGTAGTACATTGGCAGAGTGGATATACTTGAGCCCTCGGAGGATCTGGTAGAGGAAGTAGCAGATGTGGTCATTGCTCAGGTGTTGAGTCTTCAGGAGCTTGTACAGATCTGTTTCCATGAGATCCTGGACGATATATCTGCACAGTTCCAGGTTAAGGAAAATCGGCTTTTATACTGAAAAAACTCCCTCAATCACACACACACAGACACACACACACAGACCTACAACTAAAACTCTTAAATTGAGGATTCAAAATAGAGTTTCGCAATCTAACGGGTGGCGTCAGAGTGACTACGTGCATCATTTACAGACAGTCAATAGTCATGACTCACTAACAAGGCTATTATTAGTCAGTATGGTAAATTTTGGTAAATGCATTCATCATGCTGAAAGCTCCCAGACACTTAAGTTCAGTAAAACTATTCATTGTTTTATGTTTCTTTGTTTTTTTGTTAAAGAAAGACTTGATAAGAGCAAAGGCGGAGGTTCTTGTTACAAAGATTTAGCCCAGACAGATGCACAGCTGCAAAAATATAAATCTAACTGATCACTTGTTGAGTCTTTTAGGACTTTCAGTTAAGTCCCTAAGCATTAGGATTCTGATTGAGCTGGTGCTCTTGAGGCCAACATGCACTGAAACTCGTCCAGGTGGACTCCACCTCCCTGATGACTCTTGGTGAAAGGAAGCCAGTGAAATTTAGTATTTGTTCTTGGGCAAATGCTCATGCCGCCAGGCTGAGCAGCTGCAGGCTTCAGTCACAGAAGCAGTGTAAAACTACACACAGTGCCTGCAGGCTTGATAGTTTGCTACCATTTGGCTACAGCGAAAAGATCTCTGGCAACTGTATGGCGACAGGTGGCTATTATGTAATAAAAGATAAATAAAAACCTCTTGACCACAAATGCTTGATGGTAATACCAATCTGACCAGCAGCTAAAGAAAACCATCAAACGCAAGAATGAGACGCTCTACAATCGAACACGCTTTAGTGAGGATACACGTCCTTCATCTGCTCGATGGTCGGTGCACGGATAATGTCGTTGATTCCAATAATGTTCTCGTGCTTGAAGCGCAGAAGGATTTTGATCTCTCTCAGGGTGCGCTGGCAGTATGTCTGGTGCTCAAAGGGGCTGATCTTCTTGATGGCCACGCGTATCTTGTTCTCCCGGTCGTAAGCAGAGCTGTATTTAAAAAAACAAAAACAAAACAAAACCCCCAAAATGAGACAAAAAGTTAAAAAATGCAAACCTTTTAAATCCATAAAACTCAAATGCCAGATATGCGCAATAACTGCATTAATTTATAATTACAATTCAGAACCACTTATTAAGACAGAAAGGCCGCAGCCAACCAAGACTTTCTCGCTGTGGTGACGGTGCTAACACAGCTAAGAACATGGCCTTTGTGGTGAAAGTGAGTCACACTCTCTCCTCTGTGAATGCCCAGCTGTGCCCAAAATTGAGTACAGCCATTATCCAAATGTTGAAAACCATGTTTGCAAGTTGGGATGATGAATATGAGTATCTATTAATCAATCAATCAGGGAAATACAGACCAAGGGTCTGCACACCTCACCTAGATGAACTCCTCAGGACCCTCCCTCTCTCTTTCATAGCACCTGGAATCAAGGTTTTTCCCCCCTTTAATTGCCTTAAGTCAATGTTTTGTGGAGACTGTGCAGACTGTAGTCAATGTAATCAATATTAAAGCTATAACCAATATCGCACAAAATAACACCTAATATAATCAGTTTTTTCCATATCCAGCTCTAAGCCACTGTGCTTACTGGGCCAAGCATGTTCAACAAGTGCAGCCTGAAGAACCACATATGCCACATACCAGCACCGATACTGTAGCTTATATTAGCCTCTAATAACTATCTTTAGAAGACAATAATAAAACCCATTCCACAAAAAAAACACATATTCATCCACCAAAAAGTCATGTTTCCAAATAAGGATTTATGAAGAAGGTACCATACAACTCCTTCTGAACAAAACCTCACACAACTGACCCAAAAATCTTTAACCATTACTTTAACTACTATTTACAAATGAAAAATGGCAGATGAAAAATAAAGAAACATTGCTGTGTCAATCAAACCCGCTCAAACCTCTGTGACAAATGCCACTTCCTTCCTGTGGTTTGCAAGCGAAAAGTTTTTCATGTTAAGTCAAAACGGCAGGAAATGCTAGGTTTGAATTAAAAGTATTGTATAACAGTGAGCACACCCTAAAATGGAAAGATAAGGTTAGAACATTTCCCTTTACACGAGAACTATTACAGCACTACAGCAACCCAACTGGTTTAAGTGCTTTCGACCCAACCGTATCTGGAATGCGACAAAAACAAAACATATTCAGGAAATTAAGAAGCATGCTTGCATGCCTCGGTATGGAGGATCTAAAGCTAAAGCTAGATTTAGAGAAGGAGCAGGGAGTTAACGTGCAAAGCTTAGCTAGCTCCTTTCATATCACACATTCTTCACAGCAGAGGTCAACCTTAGCAGAGATATCCCGTACTAAGGTAAAGGTTCATTACACAAACGTGTGATTAAAATATAGATAATAATAAAATAATTCAATTCAATTTTATTTATACAGCGCCAAATCACAACAGTCGCCTCAAGGCACTTTATATTGTAAGGTAGACCCTACAATAATACATACAGAGAAAAACCCAACAATCATATGACCCCCTATGAGCAAGCACTTTGGCAACAGTGGGAAGGAAAAACTCCCTTTTAACAGGAAGAAACTCCAGCAGAACCAGGCTCAGGGAGGGGCGGCCATCTGCTGCGACCAGTTGGGGTGAGAGAAGATAAAAGACATGCTGTGGAAGAGAGACAGAGCTTGTATAAATTTGACATAAAATATGTTTTGTTTCTTTAACATCTGTGTGAAATAATTCATGTACGTATCAAAGATTGGCTGAAAACCCTAAAAAAAGTAAAAGGCTCGTGTGCTAACATGGCTAATGTTACCAGTGATAGTAAAAAGTCAAAACGGGGCACAAGTGACTGAACATTTATGTAAGTGCCGTCTTTGAATATGTGAAATGTATTAAAAATAATCCACACGACAACCATCAAACTGCTGACCAGGTCTGTTTAAGTCGTCAAGAAATTAAACGAAAGCGCACATTTTGGCCTCAGTGCATATACAATGAAAAGGACCTCTGCATACATGTGGTGCATCATATACTGTTTCATAGTGAAACAGATGTACATGCCATTGTTATACATTCAGGATTAGCCAGTTGAAGCGCTGCAGGCTGCAGGACCTGCTGACCTCTAATCATGTGTTTAGCAAAGGTTCACATTTCTCCCATAACCTTCTTGGCTGAACACAACAGTCTTATGTCAGAAAGCGTCAGATGACGTTCAAAGTACACCGAAATATTTCCCTGCCTGAATGTCACTGCCGCCCGAGTTCACTTTTAATACGTCGTGTTTAATAACATGAAAACGTAACCATTAAAACTAGAAGACATTTCCATCTTGTACACAGATTGAGGTTGACCCCAGCTACAGACGGTTCAGGCTTACCTCTGTGAGCGTTGTTCTAATTATTAGTCTGGCAGTGTGTTAACAGCATTAGTTTCAGTGCACAGGAATTTGAAGGCAGGGGTTAAACTTTAACTCTGGAGTAACTCAGCGTGCACGGACACATGACTCTCTGCTCCTTCCTTATTAGCCCTAATGCCCTTTGGCCCAGAGGCCTGAGAAAGAAAAAACACCATCGTCTCTCTCTCTCCTTCCTTCACAACACTCTGTACAACCTCAGGCCTTTGACCTCGAGCGAATGACGGAGCAATTTAAAATAAACACAGCAGCACAACCTGCCAAAGAAAAACATCTGCTGTGGTGGGTCCAGAGCAACACACGGTGTCTAATCAATATTTGCCCTACTGCCCACCTGGGACCTGCTGGAAACGGTGGGAAACTTCCCATTTGGTGTGTTTTGTTGTCATTCAAATCAGCCATTTCGTCTTCAGTGTGAACGACGTATCAACCTATTGTTTGAAGAAGAGTCGATTGAACTGTTTGCCACAGCAGCTTTTTCTTTGTCTACTGTAAAAGATAAGATGCAATATTGAATGTAGCAGATGATAAAGAAAGACAAATAAGCCTCGGCTTTGGCCTGCTCTATCCGCTTCAACCCTGACACCAAGAATTTCCCCCACGGTGTTATTAAGCACGATTCACATGTTTATGTCATTTTTAGGTGCTCTAATTAATTCCTGGAGGACTTATATTTTATTTTAGCAATGAGAACAACAAATTCTTGCTCTCTTTTCCAGAGCTACATGGGAACATTGTTACCAATAACATGCTTGTGCAAGTTAGAGGGAATTAATTCATGATTGTGTCTCCTCGGTCTCAACATAAACAGAAATGCAAAAGGGACATGATGATGAATGAGTAGGAGTGCACTCTGCTAAGCTTGCATTCGCCAAGAAACAGCTCAAGCAGATGCATTCACGTAACTCACAGACACTCATTTGTACAGATTTGTTTATATATGAAGGAAACAGTTGAGCTACACCCTGATAATTCGTCAGCTTTACTGAGAAATTATGGCTCAACGATAGCGCATTGGCAGTCTGTGGATAGCTTTGGAGTGCTCATCTACCTGCAGATGGTGGCAGTGTCAAAAATACGTGGTACAAACGGTGTGTGGGCTACTCTTGCTTGTCTTGTTTGTGGTCAATCAGCCGGCTGTGGAGAAGAGCACGTTTTTCTGGTGAACTCCATTGTTGCTCCCTTCCCTGTCCACTTATCAACCAATCCACGTTGAGCAATATGAAGTTGGGATTTTGGAGGACTTGGGAGCAGTGGTTGAAAATCTCTCTCTGAATTAAGGACTGGTTTTGTTGGTGGAAGTATTTTCAAACTCTGGGTAACCCCAAACCAACTCTCGCTACATAGTGAAGTTCATAAATATCTGGAAATTTTTGTTGGTTTTTTTGTATTTTTGCCCCTGTACACCACCACTGTTTGAAATTCAAGGGGTATATACTGCAGTTTACATGTCATTCTCAGTACTCAAAGCTATGCAGATACAGCCACTCATAAACAATAAATGAACCAGAATATAAGTTTCTCCACCTGCATTATAAGCACACTAGCATGCCTAGAAAAGTAGGAAAGCTGGATACCAACAGCACAACAACAGTTCCTGACTTGACAACAAGACTGCAAACGCAGCGAAACTCAACTTTCTTTTGTGTCATCTACAGAGGAAAATACTATTTCCTCTTTTCTGCATAGAGTAGGTTTCTCTAGCACAATACTCAACAAAGAACTGCTTCCCAGCCTTTTATTAGCATGAAATTGAGTGAATGTTAGGTGGTTAACATTTAATTCTTTTATTATACAATGGAGCAGAAATGATCAAATCTGTATCACAGCCATTCATGTACATTTCAGTCTAAACCAACTTGCAAACACGAGATAGTAACCCTTTCTTACAGTTTAACATCTTTTCTGGAAGACGCTACAAGACCAGCAGTGATTTATGTCGGTGTAGGTTCTCAGTCATCCAGGTCATGGTAGTCTTTAGAGATTGAAAAAAAACAACAGAAGGCAAATCTTGAGGTTTGTGAAGATATTTGATTTTCATTAAAGAGCATCTTCAGTTCAAAAAGCAACTGGCAGAGACTCCCAGGTAATAAACCCCCTTTGGAGGCAGTCCCGAGGGTTGTTAAACCTCTATTGATCATGTTTTAGAACTCAAGAAGCATCTTGGATAGGAGGTAAGACGTCTTTGCAAACATAAAGAAGTCCAGTTTTAGCCTCCTTTTCCTCCTCATATACATGTTGTTGTCACTGATGGTTTGAATTGTGGTTGTGCAGCCAATATAAGTTTGTAATGAACGATTTGCCAGGTCAAAGGACGCTGATGTGAACTGTAAAACCCAACATCATCTACCTGGTCAAAACTGGTGAGATACCACAAAGCAAAAACTGGACTGTAGACGGACTGATGTCGATGTCGCTTCCACATAGAACAGAGTTTGGATCAAACCGCCAAGGCCATCTTCTTAAAAAGTCAGAAATACAGACCAGATTATTTCGAAGGAAGTAAATACTAGCGTCTTTTCTTTTTAAAGTATAGTTATGAACAGACTTCTACACAGACACAGACCTTTAATTTTTAATAAACAACACTTTTAAGCTATTTACATGGTGAACTTAACACCTCGGATTCTTACAATAATCTCCTTGGACAGGAGCCTATGATGGTGACATCACAGACTTAGGAATGCTCCGGTCTAACGTTAAGCCAATTAGCGTAGTAGGATAAATGTTGGATTTGAAAGTAAGAGGTTACAGGTCTGGGTCAACCTCCAAGCAATGTTTTGTTTTCTTCAATGTCCTGTTTCATTTGCACAGTAGAAAATAATTCCTGAACAAAAACTAGAAAGTCAAACAGCAACATTTAGGCCACCTTGAAGACGCAAGCCGAACAGACTTCGTGGTAATGTTTGTAACATTGGTTTGGCAGGTTGTCAAGCTGTCGACAAATAGCCTATTTAAAATACATGATATGGATAAAAGTTCTGAGTCACCTACAGGAGGTGCACAACCACAGAAACCCATGCCATTAAGCTCCTGGTGCAGTTTCTGTGCTGATTTTAATGATAGAGGAGGTTTGGAATTTCCTCTAAGAGAGAAGAAATTTCTCAAACTGATTTGTTCCAGTGGTTGCAACCTGTTACTGTACAGTACTTTAGAATGAACTATTCTCTTTCAAATGTCTGATGTTACACGCCCACGGCAATGAGAGTGAAAACACCTGAATTCAAAGATAAAGAAGTATGGCCCAAAGGTTTTGACATATAGCCTTTGAAGCTGTTGACTTTTTACCATCAAAAATGTAATTAATCCTAAAGCTCAGCATCAAAAATAATCGGATCACCTTATCAATCGCCAGCTTAAATCCTTTGAAAAAACTTCATCCAATCTACTGCTCCCCATGTGTGCCCTCTGATATCAAACAAACATGCCTCTAGGTCAACTAAGGTGCTTACGATGACAGAAAAGTGACCTAATCAGCTCACTAGAGACGTCTCAAATGCTTTAACGGGATTAGGTCCAGGCCCCACCCCTTGCCACCTTTCCCCTTTAATCACCTTAATAGTGTAGTTTACCCCCCACATGTTGACGAGCTAATTGACCTCATTGGCTCTTTTGCAAGGTTTTTTCTGCCATTCTGACCTGTTGTGGTTGCACCTCTCCAAATTGGCTTTATAATCAAAAACCATCACAGAAAGGTGTTCAGCTCCACTAAAGGTGTCCATTCAGGGTTAATGGAGTAAACCAAAGTCCCAAGGAGTGTGTGACGTTTTCACTACTAGTTCAGAAGGGAAGCAAATATTATAACTGCTAAGGCTAAACCTTTATGTCAGGGGTGCCCAATCCCAGTCCTCGAGAGCTACTGTCCTGCAGCTTTTAGATGCAACTCCAACACAGCTGAATCAAATGGTTGGATTAACTCTTCAGCATGCCATCAAGTTTGGCAAAGGCCTGTTAACAAGCCATTCATTTGATTCAGGTGTGTCGGAACAAGGATGCATCTAAAACCTGCAGGACACCGGCCCTCGAGGCCTGAAGTCCCCCACCACTGCGCTAACTGAACAGTAGAAGTTGACCACAGTTACTGTTAGTTTAGCGCCCTCTAGTGTTTCTGTCTTGTAACTACATCTCACAATAAATGTGATCAAAAATAAATCGGTGATAGAAAAGAGACACTGCAAAAATGCTAAAAACTGATTAGAACAATTTTCAGGGTCAACATTTCTGTGTTAGCAGCAGTTTTAGCAAAGACTTTACTATCCTCAGCTGTCCTGGGGTGAGAGCACAGAGCCTTCCAGCATGTCCTGGGCCACCTCCCAGGACACGCCTAAAACGCCTCACTTAGTAGGCATTCTTGTCAGGTGACCGAGGAGCAGCAGATCTACTCTGAGCTCTTAACACTCTCTCTCAAGAGAAAACTGAGGGCCAGCAGTTATTTTTTTTACTGACTGGGGGAACCGGTCTCCTGTCAAAGGCTGGTTATGCTGGTTCAAGAACAGTCCCAACTTTGGCGTATACGCTGCTGACCACAACCATTTATTGTTCCTCAGGCAGATGTACAATGACAATCAGATAATAACCTGCTAAGTTCTTGTAGTTCCATTTAAAATAAAGTTACTTTTTCCACAAAATGTGAGAGAGTGTTACATCCACTGAGGTTGTGGCCCGAGAGACGTAAGGACACACTAGCAGGAGAAAAATCCATAATGCTTGCAGGGATACGCGTTGCCTTATTGTGAAGCAAGAATGAGAAAACAAAAAATTCAGGGCTCATTTCTGAGATTTACAGCAGAAAATCTGCCATGTTGGTGCAGAAAAGCAAAGAGATTCGGTGCCTTGTACAAATCAGCGTGATGACTCAACAAACTGAACTCTGAATGTACTGAATCAATTTCCAGATGAAGGATGATGCTTCCCGTCATGAGCATGTGGTGTTTGCCTCAAACAGGAGTGCAACTATAGAAATCAGCACAAAAGGGGATGCACTAAAGCAAGAACACATTAAAACTAACATGCAGGATAAAATCGAAATGTCAGGGCCAGGATGGAAAATGGAAAAGCAGCTGGGATGAGCCAAGCTGCAGCTTCTCAGCCGTATAAAACAATAACTGGCTCACAAGACAAAGTTTGAACTCCAAAGAAGAGAAGCGAACAGCCTCCTGCACAAAAATGCACCATCGCAACCACTTCAAGAAACCCAGGAGTCATTTTTCATTCTTGCTCTATAACATGTGCCTGACTTGCCGTGTGTGTTCTTCCAAAGCGCAGGACTGAAACTCGGGAATCTGCTTCTTCCAGTCTGGAGTTTCTCCAGAACAGTGAAGGTGGATGGAGTTTTATTATGAAAAACATTTTTTCCAGAAACAGCCAATCCTCATCCACAGAAGAGAACCATTTTAACCAAATATCACCATGAAGGTAGTGTGACCCATGACCTCTGATGACTGGTTTTCTACCAGCAGAACTTGAAAAGCTCAAAACTGTGTGTGTGTGTGTGTGTGTGTGTGTGTGTGTGTGGGGGGGGGGGGGGGGGGGTGTCCTTTT
>VUQG01018200.1:5689-16702 GCA_015106755.1 Etia nguti
TAAAAATGGTACATGTAAATGTCAACAATTTCTTTTTTACATTCAAAAGAAATCTTGACTCTAATAATCAGAGCTGATCTTTTAAATCTGTTTTTCATTTCAGCTTCACACATGCAGAAATCAAGACAACTGACCAAAGAAGTCTGTGTCCAGGTCCTTGCCATTAGAGTTGGTAAAGCCCTGGGTGGATTTGCACTGCTTCTCAACAGCCTGTTCTCGTCCGTCAGGGTTTACAGAAGGAACAATGAAAATGCGGGTCTTGTTGATCAGCTAGAGAAGAAAAAAATTAATGGATAAGGAACAATTACATCCATATATTCACAGAGACTATATTTTTTCATTGGAAATAAATCAAGCTTAAAGTTCCTTAAAGCCAAAAAGAGCTGATAAAAATGCTGTTGTTATAATCCTAAAGAGGTCTCAAGGCTCACCTTGGTGATGGCTGGGTTTTTGCCATAGTTGATGCACAGGAAGGCAGCAAACTCCAGCAGCAGCTCTGTCCCCACTGGGGCATTACCATGGATCCCTGCTACAAAGCGAATATTTGGCTTGGACGGTTCAGATTCTCCTGGTTTGTTAGAGATTTCCAAAGCCCATATGGTCCTATACTCCACACTCTGGCCCAGTCTGGACATAGTAGAGAAAAAAAGAAACAATATAGGTCACTACAGTAAACTAAAGACTGGTTCAAACACAGTTTAGGGGAAAATAAAATCTCCTTACCTCTGTAAAAATGTAATGTGGGGAAAGTTAAGTGTGAGGCCTCTCAAGAAAGCCGACATCTCTTTGGAGGGTCGGTAGCGGAAGTTGCTCTCGGTGGCTGTGTTTTTCACCAACTCCTCCAAACCCTGGCCTACAGAGAGCTCCTTGATTAAGCTCTGAAACTCCCTCTCAGATGGGTTCTGTGTGGGTCTGGGGCCACTGGAAGAATGACCGTTACCCTCTGACCGCAAAGGTGTCAGTCTGAAGTCCACCACCTCCACTCGATCCTTTGAGACTGTGGCGTAGATCGTCACAGGCTTATAACTAGGCAACATAACAGAAATAAAGGTCACAATAAGAGAAAAATATACTGAAACTAGATTTTATGTGGCCACTATGTTTTTCCTTCTGAATAAAGCTGTTACCCATGAGCAGAGGCAGTGATCGAGTAAGTCCCAGGGACCAGCAATCTCCAGTAATCTCCAGTATGAGCTGTAGTAATGTTGTGGTTTATCTTCTCAACACTAATGGTGGCATTTGGAATTCCCGTACCATCCTGCATATCTGAAACTGTGCCCTTCACGCCTGTGTGAACCTAAAGACGCAAATGCCCACATAAACATGGGTAAATGGAAAATTGTGCTGAAGGCTCAGGATAATGTTGAGATCTATGTTTACTACCTGGTGTATAAACTGAAGCAAGGATCGCCGGTTTTGATCCCAGTATTTCGGGAGGTCCTTGGCCAGAGGATATTTGACACAACCCAGCTCAATGGTCACCTCAAAACAGTTGGTGTTAATGTAGTTCCAGTCTTGCATGCCACCTGGAAAAAAAATGCACTCTTTTTTAGAGTCATATCAAACTTTAGAGAAACTGTGTGGGTATTTAATCTAACAATTTCACAACATTAAAAAAAAAACAGAGTTAATATGAAATTGCAAAGAAAAAAAATGTGGGAATTCTTTTCTACATTAAAAATATATAATTTACACATTCATAGAATAAAAATCACAGTTTTTTTTTTATTCCGGTGATAAGGCCAAAACCCACTTTAGAACTACAAGTCACCAAAGTGCCCTTGGGCAGCACTGCTTTGTCTCAGGAACACTTTTTTCCCCTGCCTTCTTGCCAGAAAACAGTTTAACTACTACTGATGCATTGCCAATGTTCTCTCATGCAAATAGCTGGCCACTTGGTTATTAAAGATGTACTTAGGCAAAGCAGAAAGCTATCCCTCAGGTCTAACCAACAAAAAATTGAAATCTTCTCTGTAAAAACTGAAAGCAGAGTACCCCAGGCTAAGAAGGAGAAAGACCACCCAGCTCATTATCAGCTCACATCTTAAGGCGGCATACATGACGGTATAGCAGCAGTAGTGCACATAGCATGGGGTACGTCTGTGAAGGCATCATTAATGCCTTTCTTGCTGAATCTTGCCAGGAAGAATTCAAGTAGATCTTAATTAAGGCTAACCTCTTATATAAAAGGGTTTTGTAAATTTTTAAAACATGTAGTATGCCAAAATTAATGAAAGGTGTAAGCATACCAGGAACACTATACCACTGGGCACCATTGGTTATGCCATCCTTAAAATATTCATCAGGGTACAGGTCCTCACAAGGGTGTCCTTGGTGCATCAGAGGATTTTCCTGCATACAAGCAAAACCAAACAATGATCACTGTTGTTGTCAAGTTTTCAAACAAACAGTCATTCCACAGATTTCAATGAGCCTCCATCAGTACTAAAAGTTGAAACTATAAGCATCAGCCTGAAACAGTTCCCACAGCAACGGTGTCCAGTTACCTGTGAGTAGGCTCTAGAGACCTGCTGAAAGACCCCGTCATCAGGCGACTTGCTGTAATAACTATTCCCATCTTTGTCATCATCAAAGGGGTAGTTGACCACCAAGGACCCTGAATTCCACAACAAAGATAATACAGCGTAAAACACACTAAATAAATAAATAAATAATATCTGAATCTGTGGGTAGGAAAGAAAATGTAGCCTGTGAACGTAAAATTATTTTTTGTTACTGAAAACAATAATCATCATAACCACAAAACATATAAAAAAATTTTAACAACACTTAGCGGATCACCACATTCAAAAGCTGGCTGTGA
Source organism: Etia nguti (assembly GCA_015106755.1). Taxonomy (NCBI): domain Eukaryota; kingdom Metazoa; phylum Chordata; class Actinopteri; order Cichliformes; family Cichlidae; genus Etia; species Etia nguti. Next base: position 8,514 of record VUQG01018200.1, read on the forward strand.
CACTGAAACACCATTGTACAGTACTTGCCTCCATGGAGGTTGGCTGACAGGACGAAAGGGATGCTCTTCAGCCAGTTCATCACAGCTTTAGTCTCTGGCTGTCTGGGTTCTGTGATGTTGGCAAACTGATCAGGAAAGTTGCGGTTCAGGTCAAAATTGTTGGTGTTGTTACGCCCTTTGTAGCCCTTTTTATCACCTGTCAGGAAACAAACACCGGTGAGCAGCCATCTACGTGCATCCGTAACCACAGCATAAACGCATCCTCGGCTCCCCCTCCACAACACTTCCTTACATAGTCAAACAACAGTAGCTGTTAGCAAACAGAGAATGTGCCCTGTCAAACTTTCCCTTAAGTCATACACTTATGTATGACTTCATATACTTCCTTTTGTGGACACTTGCGTGCTCACAAAATTGAAATGAAAGCTATTTTAATGCAGACGGCGTAGCATGGAAGGAGATAATATAATTCTACCGAGAAGAGCAGCTACTCCTCATATGTCTCTCTCCAGGGTCGACTGCTTCTTTCTTTGTGACCACTAAAGATATCAAGTATACACCAATGTGGTGTGGTCAGTTTGTAATGCAGTTTCATTAACAAAGGCGGTAATTTAATAGTAGCCACAGACTCAAGGTACCCTTAGTCAAATTACTGTTTGAGGCCTGTAAGGTTACACCTTACGTATCCAAAAGCCATAACTCAAGCGTCCTGCATGACTGGTATGATAAAATATTTCCAGTCATGTTGCACTTCATGCTCAGTATGTATGACAGCATGACAGTGTTAATTGTTGCTGCCTGTAAAGAACTCTACAGGATGCGCACATGAACCTTTTACTTACCTTCCTCAGCTACCTCGTAGCCATCGGGATTCATCGAAGGCATGATGTGAATGCGGGTGTTGTTGACCAACTCAGTGACCTCCGGGTCAGTACCATAGTTACGACACAGGTACTCTATGAGGTTGAGCATTAACTCTCGACCCACCACTTCATTTCCGTGCATGTTGGCCACATATTTAAATTCTGGCTCACCTGGGAGAGTGTAACAGATAAAATTATACTCTCTGGTTTGCATTTGATCTTTTTCAAGATTTACTGGTATAAAAAAAATAATACATTAAATCAAATATCATCACATACCATGCTCATGAGCTTCAGGATTGTCTGAGATGACCATCACATACAGCTCACGCTTTTCTACAGACTGGCCGATAGAGTAAAGATGGGTAATAGAAGGAAACTCGCTGCTGTACTTCCGTAGGAACAGCTCCATGTCTGCATAGTTGTGGTGACGGAATTCCTGTGGCTGGTTGGCCTGGTGTGAAGTTGGAGAAACAGAAGTAACCACCGGAGTCTGGGCGGAGCCAGAAGAGCTGGTAGTGGAATTGTCTGGAAGGCTGATGGATGGCACTGAGGTTGTAGCCACAGTGGTGCTGCTACCTGCTGCCTCACTGACCACAGGTGTCAAAGTAAAGTTAAGTTCTTTTGCTTTGCCCTCAGAGACCTGGACACTGCTGACTGTGACTGATATGTACCTGTACAGTGAAAGAAGCACATGTTGAAGACATTTAATCTGTTATACAACACAACTTTCTATTGAGAATACCATAAGAAAACTAATTCTTTTAACCAGGTTTCGATCCAATTTTGCACGTCAGGTGTGTGTTTTAGGAGTCATGTAGCTTGCTATGCAGGCAACATGTGTAAACTTAGATTAGATTTAGTATTTGTTCTTGTGTTAAAGCTTTTAATCTAATGAGGACAGGATGTTAAAAAATGTTAGATAATACTTCTGGGAGGTACATTTGGGTAAGTATCTCAGTCACATAGACATAATTTCATTATTTGATGGCCTTTAAGAGCCAAATTAAAATTTGACCTGGCATAGGTTGTACAAAAAATGAGTTTGACCATGGATTATGTAAAACAAACAAACTTCAGCTAAATGTCGAAATCAATCCACTGCACAGAGCACTTTAAACCATCTTTAAGGGAAAAGGGAGGAAAAGTGGCAGAGACCGCATTCAGGCACTAAAGTATGTTGGTCTTGGCAAGAAGTATTTGTCTGAAGGATGACAATCACAGGAAAATATTAGAGACAGTAAAATGTTATGTTTAAGAATGTTTAAGATATACACTATCTGGACAAAAGTACTGGACAGCCTACATGTTACACCTACAAGCCCTCCTTGGCAATAGAAACACATGCAATGAAGCTCCTGGCACACAGTTTTGTGCTGATGTTAATGCCGCAGGAAGTTAGCAGAGTGTTGGAGACTTAATTTTACTATTCATTTCAGCACTCAGTGACCCTACTCTGTAACTTTTTGTGGTCTGTCACTGACTTGCTATTGTTCCTAAACTCTTTTAATAATCCCACTTCGATTATCTAAGAGGAAATGAATTTCACTAACGGGTTTGTTGCAACAGTTGTATCCTATTATGGCTGACTTAGAAGCTTTTTTTAGAACATACAACATAACCTGTGTAAGTGACCAAAACAATTACCAGCATTCATACTTTTGCGTGATGTTTTACATGTTAGCTATCCTGGAGTCATGTCCGGGCTTTTATATGTGGTACCAGATTTTTTTCGCCTCCTATATTAAGGATATGATTAATTTTCCTCATATTGAAGTGATGTAATTCTCTCAAAAAAACTGCAGCAAATTAGTAGCTAGAACGGCATAGGACTATAAAAGAGCACTGAATAAGCCAATCACAATAGCTATGAGATTCATCGACACAACGCGTAGTTACATTTCCAGGCAGGTACACGTCAGGTAACAGCGTAGGGTTTCAGTGGGGTTTGCATCATATATACAGGGTGGATTTAAATCAGAAGAACAAATCCTGTCTAGGCAACACACTATTATTCAGTCAACTCCTTAGAATACCTCATTGAAAACAGATTAATTCAAAAATACTTTTGTCCATATAGTGTATGATCGGTAGATGCCTCTGTTTTAAGTGTACAAAAAGTATACATGTTGCCCTGAGGCAAAACAGGAAAAAAAGATACGTTACTTACTATACAATACTGGGTGTAGAGTTAGTTAGCCCGGGATTAAGAAATCCTTTTATTTTGTTTTTTTAACTTTACATTAGTCTAACTTGCATTACACTTATTTATAAGCAAAATCAAGATTGGTCTAACTCTACAAACTAGCCTAAACTCTATCAAAATACTCCGGGGTAACAATCAGCAGGGAGCAATCTGCAGCCTCTGGGCCATCACTGGTCACTGAACTGAAACTAGAGATCTGACCCAGCATTAAGTGTTCCCACTAATGAATAACCTCTGTTTGTAAAAACCTGTTATGTGCACTCACCCTGGAGCTACAGCTGTTATGTTGTATGTTCCTGGTAGCAGAAGGCGGTAGTAGTCCCCGTAATTCCCCGTCGTCAGGTTGTGGCGAATGCCTGCTACCACAATGCTGACACTGCTGAGGGCAGCACCACTAACTGCATCTTTCACATAGCCACGAACACCGATGTGCACCTGGAAGAAAGCATTAATTTGAGTGCAAAGAAACCCTCAGAGGTTATAAAATCACTGGTTTGACTGCAGTTGGTATTAATCTACAAAAAACTTGTAATTACATGTTTTTTTAAATTCACTGAAAATACCATCTTTGTGAATTTAGGCTCATTTTTTTCCACATTTTTTTTTAATTGTATGCATTTTCTTAAATGAGCATTATGATTTTCAAGGAAAGTTAAAGAACCTTACACTTGGCTAAAGTGGAGAAACTGCATGATAGAGACGTTGATTGTGCCATTATTCTTTTATATAAACAAACAAACGACACATCATATTTTATGTACAATTTATTTCTTATCTACCTGTTCTATGTAGGCTAGCAGGGATTCCTTGTTTAGATCCCATTCCTTTTGGAGCTCAGAAGCAAAAGGGTATTTGCAGCAGCTCAGCTCCATGGTGATTTCCAGACAGTTTCCATGAATGTAGTTGTAGTCCTGCATCCCTCCTGGATAACAGAACAAGAATATAAAAAAACACGTACATAAAAGCACAAGTTAGAAACAGCTAAATTGATATTAAAGTCACATTTAAAAATATGCATGCAAAAGATGCAAAAATTACACATTCTACATAATATGCTGCCCTGAACGGTAATCCAGCAGTGCCAGAACTGTTCATTATAAGGGAAGGAGGTTCTTTCTGGAAAGGTTCAAGTCTGTCTTTGTCCCCCTCAGTGCCATAGTTTACAGAGGGAGTTAGTGTGGCAACAAGCCATGACATCTGGGGTTTGCAAGCCACCTTGCACTCCAGTAATGCAAACAGAAACACACACACAGAAGGGCAAGCTGTTCTGCCGGTCATCCCTGTGGAACATGAGCAGGCAGTCGGATGCTTCATTGCTGGAAGGTTTCCATGACTCCTGGTTGGTGGCCCCGGGAACCAAATGCAACAGAGACTTCTGCCCCCAAACCTGCATGCCAATGATGTGCGGCTGCTCGTCCTACCAAGTGCCCACCCGTGTTTGTTGTTACACGTTTTATTGTTTCTATATGGGCTGCTTTTCTCTTTTTCTCTGCCCTCATCCTACACAGTCGAGGCAGAGTGTCTGTCAAAATTTCAATAAACCAGCTTACACCAGCCTCAGTGAGGAAGATGCAAACCACAAGACAACAGAAAATGTTGGCACACAAAATGTGTGATGCACAACAAAGCCACATGCAAGTAAGTCTGAGAAGGAAAAAAAAGTATGGAAAGCCCCCACCTTGTCACAATACTCACCACCACTTTAGTCTGCACTACTTACAATCATTTTTTTAAAATACTAATAGAACTACTATTATTTGTGCAATTTTATGATTGCTTGTAGAATCCATTGAGTACCCTTCCAAATAGCCACACTCCTGACCATTTTATAAACCTTGTCTGCTTGTCTGTTGTATTACTGGCTTTACTATGTTAACAAAATTCAGTAATGAAAATCTCAATGAATCTCTTCCACCCTAAGGACAGATGGTGATATGGTACACTCAACTCAGAGAGCAGCCTCGGAAAAATACAAGTTATTCTGAGTCATCCCTCGTGAAGCGGCAGCTGTTCAGCTGCCCGAAACTCAGAGAGACTGTCTGTCTGCCAGGTCACTGAATGGAAGCTGAAAAGGGACACTACAAGCAAAGTGATGAACTCTTCCTATACCAATACATTTTTACGGCTCTCTTTACTCTAACTTTATGTTCATACCACCCATTGAAAGATTCCCTTTCTAATACACAGTCATTAGATAAGATGAGGGTCAAAATATAGTCATCATTTGTGTGTCTACATGGTATATACACCAAAGTTTATTTTATAAGGGGGTTTAACAGCCTAGATAAAGAATTCCAAAGACTTCAAAGCTAGTCTTTAACACAAAACCTCCTTCTTACCATCTTAAAACTGCAGCTCAACAAGTAAACTGAAACTGTGACTTTTAAAGCAATATGCTAAATTAGCTTCAGTTTAATTTAAGGTCAAATTAGGGAAGAGATTTTTACTGAAATGTTTGTCCCAGTGTAATCCATCAATCCTAAACACAGTTAATAGGAAGCATGGCCTCTGGGCTTATTTGGAATATGGGCGGTGTATTTAGATGTGTCAGGGTAACACTTTAATCACTGTGTTGACAGCAGAGAGAGCAGGAGCATTGTCAACCCAGCAGCACACAGGTCTTAAAATCTCTCACCTGTTAAAGTAGAATAATTACACTAAGTGGCATTCACCTGTTTCAACCATGTCCAAATCTAACTGCCTGCAACAAGATGACAAAAATAAGAAGCTTTCCTCTGGTCATAAGATATTAGCCAAGTCTCGCCGTCTTTCAAGCAAATCACTTAAAGCAAACATCCTGCATACACAGGAGTTTGACAAACACACAAAAAAGCTTAGAGCAGCCCCAACCTTAAATGTCCTGCCTGTACCGGATCCAGTGACACACCCTGAACTCAGAGTGATGATTTAAGAAGCTGAGTCAAACATTTAAGATAGCAACCCAGGGCATAGAGTATAAATGTCAGGTGACTGTTTTTTTTAGAGTGTGGTTATCAGAAGCGTGAGTGAACTTAGACACTGGCAGAGCAGTCAGATTATCGTGGCCGTGGAGCGGTATTTTCATGCAGTAAAATTAGATTCAGGACCTTGTTCTCTTGTAAGTGTCTATGCAGCGACGTGTTTCTTTCAGCACAGACAGCAACTAAATGAGCCAAAAATATTTCAAACAGATAAGACCCTGGAGACAGCAACACACATCATCAATAACACCAGATCTAGTTACATGTACCAAAACACAGTTCAAAAGTAAGACCACGCGAACAAAAGGCTGTGTCAAAAGATTATAGGTCATGATTACATGTTATGCACAATTATTATTTCAAGCTCTGACTCCCAAACAACAAATCCCTTGTTCCTGATGCCTGGAGCTTTGCCTGGATGACTAATTACGTCACACAATGGCCTGACCGCTTCCATCATCTGCCATTAGTCCGGTTTTAGCAGTGACATTTCATCCACTGTGGCATGGCAGACAGATGAACCCATTGTCAATTCAAAGGTTGTTCTTGGCACCACCTTCATCAGTGAGATATGAATACTATCGCTGTTAAGAGGTTCAATAAGTGGCTCATTTTAACAATGTGAACCTCCACCGAGTAAATAGTGGATGTTTCAGTCAAGGATCCATAATATTTAACTTGAACATTAATTTTCCTTTCACTGTGCTTCTGATAAGTACTAGCATATACTGCCTCCTATTTAAGACTTTAAGGTGATGATTTAGTGTTACCTTTTCTCCAAGTGGTAAACAAATATTGTTCCATTTAATGACAAACTGAAACAAGAATAAATAGTGCTTACTTTTAAGTCATCTTTATATTCAGAGTTTCACTACAATCATTATAAAATCAACTGGCATGATACACGTGCATTCAGTCAGATGACACTTAAGTATTTTTGCTCAAATAGCTGGTCGACACACACTTTATCATACATACTCATACTCAGAATTACCTTCATACTATATGCATAAAAAAGCTCAGACTTTGAAAGTGTCTGCAGACTTGCATATAGAGAAGACAGGTCCATTAATAAAACTAGGAGGCTTCATATAAGAAACCTGAAGAACAAGTGCTTATATATAGCGCTTCTTTACTTGAGTCCTTTATACAAAAACATGCCTCACCCATTCACCCTGTTTTACACACCTAAGTTCTTTTTCACACACATTCATATTCAACTTTGAGCAAGTTGGGGTTCAGTATCTTGCCCAAGGATATTTAGGCATGCAGACTGGGGACTGGAGCAGCCAGGGATTAAACCACCAACCTTCTGATTAGTAGATGACCTGCTCTAACTACAGCCACCACGGTTAAAAGAGCAAAAGACATGCTAGTTACACAAAGTTGAGTTTAATAACAGCAGTTAATCTGGTCGAGGCAAATCCATGCCAACACGGCTGTCCCTTAAAATCTACTACAGCGCAATATACATGAAGAGGAAGAGCGGCGTGGTAACCCGACGCTCCAGACACAGCACCAACTCCCAACCCCTCAGACAAGCCAACAAAACAAAGGTGGAGAGGGGCATGCGGACTGAGTTTCTGCCCCACAGGTTCAGAGAAGAGCTTTTTTTCAGCCTGAATTACACTGCAGTCAGGGAAACAAAACAAACTGCTTTTAGTTTAGTTCATGTAAGAAACTGATACATGCAGTCTATTGACAACTGAAAAGATTCAGCCCACAGAGCCATAAAATGCCTCCAGCTCTAAAATGTTGTATAATTACAGGCTTTGGCAGACACAAACACGATGAGCAGTGCACTTCTGGTTTTGGAGTAGGGTCAAAATCCTGAAGCACTGTAAGCACTTAAGCTCTTTGTGTTTCAAAGCACTAAGCATACGACCTCTATTCTGTTATATGTAGATGTATTAAAGAAGCTGTGAACTGGCTACCATGTGTTAAACAAGGCAGCAAAATGAAGTAAATGAACCCTAGATGAACACTGCGTTATAATGTCTTTTACAAGGAAGTCTCGCTACTAGAAATCTATCAGGAAACAACTTTGGGAACTTTTGGAGGCAGTTATTGTGAAGCTTTATCTAAATTAATCTTAAACTCAATGATCACTGGGACAAAAAAAAACCCCCCAAAACCCCCCTCCTTACACAGAATCACCAA
>VUQG01018200.1:16722-26776 GCA_015106755.1 Etia nguti
CAAAAACCAAAAAACCCAAACAAAAAAAAAAAAAAAAAAAAAGGAGAAACCCCCCCCCCCCTCCTGAAAATTCTTTTTCAACCACCATCTTTGCATGAATAGTTGCATGGATTTTGGAATGCCATGACCCTCTATTATAACAGCTCTGTTTTAACCAAGCTTATATATAATGAAGAAATAAAGAGCCTTAAAGAAAGTTTGCTACGTGCCATTTCTGGAATGTGACATAATGTTTTCTCTGATGCAAGTGCAGATATTTTGAATTGCGATCCATCATGGAAGATAAACAAAATCTTTAAACTTCACAACATAAATAGTTTGTTTCAGGTGCATTCTCACTTTAAGATGATATCTGTTTAAGGTGATGGTGGTGCATGGATACTCTGTACCTGCACTATCCTTCACATTTCTAGAAGATTGCTTGCCTGCAGTGCATGTCTGAAGACATGCACTGCTTGCAGCCTACATACAATGCAACAATGAGGCTGTAACAGAAAACATTCAGTTTGCGAAGACATAGATCCTGCTTGGCAAAGTAAACTTTCCAGAACAATGGCTAAATAACCATCTTACACAACAATGAGCTTTCATTCAAAGAAACGACACACCAGTTCCACTGATCTGCATGCCTTCACACACACACACAATGTGTCTCAGTTTGGACTGTTATTTCCTTGTCCACAAACAAACAAGGACACCATAGGTTTAGTTCTAACAGAAACAAACATGATATGATTAACGAAGCTCAGTTTATTCAGCTGACTCCAGTGAGATAACCTCGTTTACCCTGACAGATTATTGAGGTTGTTCTGCCCCGCACAGATCAATAAGAGCAAAGAAACTTGGCTGTCTTACCTGGCACGTCGTACCACGCCGCTCCATTAGTAATGCCATCTTTAAATGTTTCTTCTGGCGTATCACGACAGTGAGGCTCACCGGTCTTCATTACGGGGTGGTTCTGGGAATATACCAGGGCCAGGTGGCGAAACAGACCATCGTCCGCCGACGGGCTGTAGTGACCTTCTCGCTGGTGGAAGGCTGAGTCATCAAAAGGGTAACTGGCAACCACAGTGCCACCATGTAGGTTCCCTGACAGCACAAATCTACAGAGATAAAGACAGATTTATAACAGCAACCTTAAAACATAAAACTCACAGCGCTCCAAACTCTTTGTTACCATAACGTTCATGTCTATGCTTGCCATGAAGTAAAGAAGGAATCTGACACTAAAAAGTCTGTCAGCCTGAGTTATGAACAATCGTCTTGGCCATGTTTGACTGCTGCCACCTCAAATTATCCTTGGCTGAACATCATGAATAACTATAAAGAACAAGGACTTTAACCAACCCCAGCTTTAACTCTAGAAAGGCTCAGCATATGGACATGTACGCATTAAATCAGGATGAAAGTGTGAACCTTTCTGTATAAAAGTGATGATGAAAGGGAAATGCCTTTAATGTAGGATGTTCTGAGGTGTAGTCCCTCTTTGCAAAGAGCCTGTGAAGCTAGCATGACAACTTTTACTCTGTGAACCTTGCACTCCCTTGGGAATCTCAGTCTTCAAGGATATCAAGGTTTCCAAGAACAGCATTTTCTGGAGATCTTATTATGGGTCATACTTGTCCCAAATACCAAAATATAACCCAAAGACATAAACTAGTAAAATATTATTTAAAACATTTCAAATACTAAAGACAGGGTGATTTAATCCACCCTCAGGGTGAAAATCCACCCTCAGTCTTACACAAAGTGCAATTATGGTGCTCCAGTTCAGTAACCCTTCAACGCACTTCTACCATTAGGTCCTAATAAACAAAAAGTAACTAATAAGGAAGTTGCTCATTGATCTCCATAACTAGCTAGACAATAAATGGAAACAGATAAGCTAAAGTATTAAAGCCACGCGAGTCAAAATCTCAAATAGCTGGGAAAAAACATCTGGAATCTGCGTGTTTAAGACAAATAACGCCAAAAATACTGACTTTTTCTCCTGGATCCATCTCATCACAGCCATCACCTCGGGGATATTAGCTGGATCCGCGGTGGTTCCGTCAAACTGGTCAGGAAAGCTTCTGTTTAGGTCCATATTTTTGGCGTTATTTCGACCGCCGCTGTCACCGCCGCAGTCCCCCTCTGTGGACTTCTCAAAGCCGTCGGGATTCATGCTGGGCATGATGTAAATATCCGTGCTGTTCACCAGCTCTGTGATGCGCTTTCCCTCCCCGTACTTGGTTAGCAGGTACTCCACGAGGTAAACCAGCACCTGTCTGGACACGGTTTCGTCGCCGTGCATGTTCCCAACGTATTTAAATTTAGGTTTCCCCGGTGACTCCGTGTCGGGGTCCCTGGTGATCCGCATCACCCACAGCTGCCTGCCCTGCACGGACTGCCCTACTGTCGACAGGTTAGCTATGTGAGGGTATTTCTGGGCTAACGACTGTAAACGTTCCGTTAGTTCATTATAATTGTAGTATCTGCCGTAAGTTTCTACCGCTTCCTCCGTAGAGGTTCGGGCGCTTCGTGTGCTGTGCAGTCTGTCGTCGCCAAGAGAGGCGACAAAAAGGAGAAGAAAGACGAAAAGTGACGCCCGTAGTTTCAGCGTCGTCGAGACATGTTTCCAGTTAGCCACCATGTTGACCTGTCTTCTACTCCTACACCATCCGGAATTGGTAACTGAACAACAAACACCACACTCAAGTATTTTGGTTTTTGGCTCCGCACGGACGGACGTCTTTCCGCTGCCACAGTTGTTCTAGCCTGCCTGTTTCCACCTACTTCCGTTCACCTCACAGGGTCGGAACTTCGTGGTGACGTCAGATTTTAAGGTGGACCGGAGTAGTTCCGCCTTTGACCCTTTAAAGCCCGAAAATAATTGGCAGAAAATTTTATTTTTTGAAAACGGAGTGTTTATTGAACCTTCTGACGATTTTTAAAAAAATAAATTAAATAATAATTTATATATATTAGTTTTAATGTGTATCTTAATTGGTAGATCCGTCTTTTTTGGTAATTTATTCAAATAAAAATGCTAAAAATGTAGAAGAAAAATTATGTATAAGTCCCAAAAGCACTTTTGGCTTTGAAAGGGTTAATTTTACTGGAATGGCGGACTGATATAAAACAGAACGCCATCTAAGAAAGTTTTCATTTTAAATTCATATGGTATTTTGATCTCTTATGTATATTGTTTCATACATTGCATTGTATTTTTTTGTTTTTATATTATTACATATGGTTTTTAATTTATTGTGTTATGCAACTAAATAAATGCAATGTCGCATGTGTCCTGTGCAGTGACAATAAAGATTTTCTGATTCTGATTCTGAAGTCATTTTTGTAATAGTATCTGTATTTGCTGCGGTAACATATAGTTACTCCTTAATAACAACAGGTATTAAACGTGCAGACTTCTGCAAGAGTTTCAGCTCCCCTGGGCAGATTAATATTGATTATATCGACATCAATGAAACAAACGAACATTACAAACGAGTCACTAAATACAGACTTTAAATAGCCTGTAAAAAATGTGTGGGGCATCATTAACTCATTACGGGCCTCGGTTGACTAGACAAGAAGGAAGTGCCAAAAGAAAGGCAGGTCTGATATCGGTACACAATAAGAATGAACACCTTATCTGCAATCTCTTCACAAAACCAATGTTTAGAGTATAGAAATCAACGTCTGTATAAGCCAGAGTCATTTTAGGAACAAGTATCAACAGATTTAGTGTATGGAGAACAAAATTATCCCAATTTGTCAGCTGTTAAGCATGGGGGGTAGGAATATCCTCCAGTGGGGTTGTGTGACCACCTCTAATGGGAAAGAATGGATGCCACCAATATTAGCAAATTCTGCAAAATTGCAATCCAAAGCATATCTCAGAGCCTTCAGATTTCAAAAACACAAACTGTCCTCAAAGCTTCCTGGCTAGGATATGCATGCAGCCTAGAGATCTTTCAATAAATGTATTTTTCACCTTTCAAAGGTTCTGAGCACACTTCAAAATGTTTCCAGAGTGCTTTGTTTTGCCTGTGCTGTTAGCAAGTTGTAGAAGTTTTTGAAACCCTCAAGGCAATTCAGCTGTTTTACTTCAGACAGCTCTGGCTAAACTATAACTGCAGGGGTTAACGCTGTAGCGGCAAACTAAACTAGATCTAATAGGTTTAGAATCAGGGATCTAAGAATTTCATTGTGTGGTTTCCTTATCGGTGGTGTTGCTTCCTGCTGTTAGCCATTATAAAGAAGTCCCACTGCATTTTCCAGTTTGCTGTGGCTCTCACTGTCTGGATAGGTGGAGCAGCAACTAATCATCTAACATGTCTGGATTTTAAAAGCTGAAGTTTTTTTTAAGTAATTAGTCTCATTTCTACATTATAAGATTCAAGAAGATGCCCGTGCTTACCAATAATTAACCAGCTTTTGTACTGGCTAAATTTTAATGACACTCCTTGGGCAAAATACTAAACCTTGAGTTGCCCCTGATCAGAGTGTAAGTGCGTGTGATTGGGTGACTTTTATTAGAAAGCACTTGTGAGTGCTCAAATGGAGTAGAAAGGTGTTATGTAAGTATAAGTCCATTTTGCTTCTAATAAGGCGTAAAACCAAATGTGACTACCAATATATCTACTATCCCTTATGTGCTCCCAGTTTCTCTTCACTGCAAATAGTCACAGGTAAACAGAGAAGCCTAAAGTAAAGCGCACTGCAACTGAAACAAAGCATGAAAATAAATCACAACTGAGCACACCAGAGTTTAGCAGCAGACTCTTTATTTAAGTTGCCTTCTTCTTTCTTTATTGAACACTGGCAGCACCACAGTTACCCACAAATATGAGGAGCAATGACTCTGAGTGACATCACCACCCTGCTGCTGCCTTGAGGCCTGTTTTTAGCATCCTCCTTTTCTTTCCTCAGCGGGGCATCAGTCAGGAGCTTCTCTTCAGTGGCCTGTTTTTACTTTCTTTTATTCTTCCCATCGTTTCTCTTTATTTTCATTTGGCAACAGACAAGAAAAGTGTCGTAAACATCTCGATGATAAAGCACCAGGAGGTGCTGGAATGATTGGGTGAAGGGTGGAAGAGGAGGAGCAGGAGGGAAGATCTGGAGGAGGTAAAGAGCGAGAGGCTGGGAGAGGAGGCCGCGGGGTCTCATTGCTGGATTCGGCGCAGTGACTGCACCTGGAAGGACTGAGCGTGGGAGCCCCACTCTCTGTAATGTTTGTACTCGCCACCATGACGGTCACACTCCATGATGTACTGGTAACCACGGTAACCTGGAAACTGGTAGCACACCCAGCTGGTGGAGGAGGAGGAGGAGAGGGGAATTTGTGGTTTAGACAGCGAGTGAAATGAAATGCATTTAGAAAAATATACATGAAGCTACAGGAGGAAAAGACAACAGTTAAATGCTAGTGGATACGCCGTTTGCTTCACTTATGCCATTTTTAACATGTGTGAACCCTGTAAAGAGTAATACAAGTTCTGATGTTGAGACTTACGCGCCGCTCTGAACTTGCATAGATCCGATCTCGTTGTTGCCCCAGCCCATAGCCTGCAGGGAGGGGTAGTCATCGTTTATCTCCCACTGGCGCCCCATGAAGTTCTCCTTCTCAAATAGCACCATCTTGGACTCCTTGTGATTCTGTGCGAGCATGAGTCAGCCAGAGAAAACAGACAAAAGAACACAAGATGTTGTTGATAGGTGTGTGGATGTCAGTAGTAATGAGGTAGCAACCTTCCAGGCATAAAAGAGTTGCATAATAATTATCAAAATTGTGTGAACTGGGTCCAAAATCTATAAATTTATAAGTTGCAAGTGCACTCCATTCTATTTTAGGCTGCACTCAGCGCCTTTATTAGTCACTCTATTGAGATCTACACACACATGAGACCATTTCATGAGACAAATACATTTTTTTACATTATGTATAGATGGAGAAAAAGCAGAAGCTGCTGATTTAGGACAGAAACTCACAGCAGAGCAGATGGGGCGGAAAGACATCATCCTCTCAATGTGGTAGGCGTTGCTGCCGCTCCATGACTCCCAGTAAGGGTACTCTCCCCTCTCCAAAACAAACTGCTGGCCACAGAAGCTGGAGTGCTCATATCCTGCCCAGCTGCCACGAACAAACAGAGAGACACATGACTGGATCGCTGGATCACAGGAACACAGACCAATTAGAAGACATCAGGCAAATGTTTTGTATATTTAAAGAAACCTTATAGTGAACTCTAAATAATTATAAGTGAGGTCTATAAGTAATTTCAGGTGTGATGTTTTGAGTTTAACTACTAACAGATCTTTCAGTATCTTTCTAATAAATGATAAATGTGTTTTAGGTCACATCTCTGGTTTCGGGATTTTCTTTACTCTGTGAGTGACTTACGCGCCACACTCCACCTTCAAGGATCGAATGTTGTCAACGCCACACTCCATGATGTTCTGGCAGGCTGAGGTAAACTCCAGACGCTTCCCCTGGAAGTTCTCCTGGTCATAAACTGTGATCTGGAGGGGACACAAATGCATACATGTAGCATGCACATGTTCCACGCGCGCACTGATGTGTGCACAGACGCACACGTCACATATTTATCAGGCCAGGCTTGATATTTAAAAGCATTATCTGCTTTTGTTGTTGATCCATGACAAGGACGTCAGACTCACCTTCCATGGTCCCAGTGGGTTAGGGTTGTTCAGAGCCATGCTACTTTGTATTTCGGACTTGATTTACCTTCAGAGTGAAGAGAAGGGAGTGTCAGATTTATTCAATATACAGCTTATCATTCACACCACTTAAAAGAATAACGAGCGTTTCTGCAGTTTTTATGCAAAATATAAGAGGATCTTACAGACTGTCATCATTGTATGTGTCACGTTTGTGTCTTTTTTTTTAATTTGACCAAATTGTATAACAAAATTTACAAAGTTCATTAATTAGAATGTTTTTGACCTATATAACAATACTGCCTTTGTCATACATGTTTGAAACAGCCAACTATAGGAAATGCTCCACACTTGATGAAGCCACGTTCGGATGTAGACACAGTGCATACGTGTCCTCCCTGTGTGTGGTCAGCACACCTTTGCATATGCACGTCTGCCCTCTGTCTTTACATTCATGTGACTCAGCGAAATCCACAGAGAGAAAAAAATGCAAAAATGTAAAGTGACAATAGTCTGCACAAGGTTGTATAGGCTGAATGGACTGAGATAGAGGGCTTACCTGACCGGCCCCAAAGAATAGCTGTTCAGTGCTCACAGGGGGCTCCACAAAAACGATGTCCTGACCTCAGAGTAAACGGACCTATTTATACATGTTGGTGCTGAAAAGCAGCTGGGCCTGTGGGTCGGGGCAGGAGTCAGCACATTGCTGCTCCGCGCATTGTTCGGCGCTGAGCTGCTGGGCTTTAGCTGCGGTAGGACTGGATGGAGGGCACGGTGCCCAGTGCAGATAAGCACAAGTTCCAAATGGTCCATGACCGGTGGGCCGGACCAAGTCCTGGCACGGCCTAGTCTGATAACAGATAACAGATGTGAACAGTCCTGGCAGAGACTGCCTTGCAAATAAGAAAAACAACACAAGTAGAATTAAGTTAGAAAGCAAAAAAATTGAAAAAAGATAGGCATGCTTGGAGTTTTCATCTTTAAATGTTTTTCTGGGGGGACTTAAAAATTTGTCTAATAAGAAAGATAACTTTTCTCTTGTTTACTCACAAGGTCTTTCCGGAATGCGGTGTGCTCTGTCTCAGATTTGTACATCATGTCCGCTTCTACTGACCCCACATCTCCGATCCTTTCACCTCTCCCCTCTCAAATCTATGTGCACGCATGCTCAGTCATGCAGGCAGACTGTCATGGACAGAGACAGACATGCAATGGCTTCATTCATGCACTCACACATGCATGCAGAGCTTACAAAGGACACGCAGAGAGAAAACCATTTACACCAGAACAACTGACCTTCCAGTGTACACTCATCTTCTCTCTGCATACTGCTATTACAACTGTTAATAATAATGATAATAATAATAATAATAAAAAGGAAAAAGGAACCAAAAATTGCTTTGCACTAAAAAGTCAAAGGCCTCTGTGAATAGGTGGCATTTCACATGTTATTATTATGCACCCTAATATAATTTTGTCTTTAAGGCAAGAAAAATAAATAATAATTTCTGACTTAATTCTCTGCAAAGATATTCATACAAGCGTGTTTACTGGCTGTGGCAACAACTACACTCTTTTTACGAAGATTAAAGCTTCACATTCTGTATATTGTGGGTCAGTGAGGAAAAACTAATGCTTTGAAGCAGAAAACCTGTTGGAGTTTTATCTAAGCAACATTTGGTTTAGCAATCCAATAATTAACCACTTGATTAAACATGGACACTGTGAATTGTTCTATTTTAAGTGAAGTTGTTGTGCAGATCTAACATTCATGGCTGAAGAGCTAAACCATTGTGAAATTACTTTCTCAAATGTTAAAAAGATAGTTCATTTACACCATTGACAGGTACAGTGTTGAAATCAGTGTAAACCAAACTAAATGGAAAGAACTATGTCACCAATATAGAAAAGGTTTGGGATCATTGTCCTGTTAAATGACCGAGCTTCAGGAAAGTTTTAGCAGTCGGACAGGTGGTCTCACATTTGACTTTAGATCACTCTGATATACAGATGAGTTCATGGTTGACTCAGTAACTGCAAGGTGCTCAGGTCCTGTGACTGCGAAACAACCCCAAATCATCGCTCATCCACCACTGTGCTTGACAGTTGGTATGAGGTGTTTGTGCTGATAAGGTGTGGGGGATTTTGTCCAAGCATGGTGCTGAACATTATGGCTAAACTTCTCCATTATGGTCTCTGTTCAAAGGAAATTGATCCAGAGGTTTTGTGGTTTGTTCAGATGGATCTTAGCAAACCTAAATCATGCAGCCATGTGCTTTTTAGACCGAAATGCTTTCTCCTGGTAGCCATACTGGTTCAGTCCTTTTCTGATAGTACTGTTTAACATTTAACATGCTAACTGTGGCCTTTAGTGTCTGAGATGTAGCTCATGGATTTTTCACAGTTTCTCTGAGCATTGCACGGTCTAGCGCAAATTTGCCAGGACGTCCACTTCTTGGGAGCTTGGCAGCAATCTTGAATGTTTTCCTCATTTGAGTATTTTTGTCTTTTTTTTTTTTTTTTACTGCAGAATGATGCATTTCTAATTCTCTGAAAATAGCCTTAATTTCACATTTATGGGCAGCAACAATTGCTTTAAGATCATTGTTGATGTATTTCCTATTTGGCATTGTGTTAGCACACACCTGAATACTAAAGACCATCAAACTGCTAAAAGTCCCGCTTTTATAGCGGTGCTCACACTTGTTATTGTTGTTCACTGACGTGTATTTACGTAATTGTAGAACCTGCTAAGGACTAGATTATGTTTTTATTGTGTCCTGATACATAAAACCTTAAAATTGAAAGAGAGTGTACTTGCTTTTACCATGAATGTAAAAAGAAGATGACACAGGTTTTTTATTTTAATATAGCAAACAAAAATACATTTAATCTTTTGGTGATTTCACAAGTCATGCCAAGAAACTGCCCCTCTGCAAGTCTGCTGCTGTGCATGTAGAAAATAATGGGTCTGTATAATACAATCATGGATGCATGTCTATTTACATGGCTATAGCCTGTCGACCACCCAAATGTTCCAAAGAGTGTCCGTTTGCCTGCCTAAACAAAAGCTACTGCAGTCAGCATATTAGAGACGTGGGGCTCAAAAGCTTAGACTGCATGCGCCAAGCATCAAGAAAAAAAAGAGAAAAAAATGGAGGTGAAAGCCAAAAAGTCACAGAGCAAGAAGTGAAAATGAAATGAAAGAAAGAAAAGAAAAAACATGAAAAAAAGAAAAGCTTTTTAAAAGAAAGTCATGGAGAGAAGCAGTAGCTTCACACACACAGAACAAACACACCTTAATGTGTGTGTGTGTGTGTGTGTGTGTGTGTGTGTGTGTGTGTGTGTGTGTGTGTGTGTGTGTGTGTGTGTGTGTGTGTGCAGTCTTTTT
>VUQG01018200.1:26796-41928 GCA_015106755.1 Etia nguti
CCCCGGTCCCCCACAATGGTCCGTGACAACAAAAGGAGCAGCTGAGTCATCACGACTTGTCCACGGATTAGCAGCGTGCCCTTTGACCCCACACCGTGAGCCAGCTCACAGCCAATGAGAAGTCAGAATCCTGCCTCTGTAGACTTGGTTTGGATGTGAATGTATATATATATCCCCGCTCATAAGGTCGGCGTCCATCACTTTCTCTAAAGGTCGGCCATTCCTTCAATTGTAACTGTAAGTTTTTCCTCTTTCTAACTTTTAAAGAACTGCTAGACTCGTTATTTGGGAATGTTGTGTTTGTTTTCCTGTCTACTCACACCTTGGACTGAAAGAACCAACTAGGTACTGCCTCTTCTCTTAAACCTTAACTCTGGGATGAACAGGAAGAATATACTGACACAAAATGCAGCTTACATGTTCATTTGTCATCCTGAAGTTAAAATGAATGAGAAAGATAAGCGACTACGCCCAGTTCTTTTGTCCTTAAAAAGCCGCTCAGGCCACTATTGACAGATTTTATGGATGATCATCGACTGTTCTTGCAGTCCTGGAATATTTACACAGTAAATACAACTTTAAGGTCAAACTCTGATAAAGTGAGTTATTATAACTAAGTTAAGCATTAAAAACTGATGAGCCTTAGATTTATGTTCACATAATAACGATGTGTCCAAAATGCTTGAATATAAAGACACTCATAATTTATTTTTGTTATTTTATAATGAGCTCAATCATTTTCAGAATTGATTTATTATCCTTAATGAGCAGCTTGACTCTACCTGAACTCTATTTTTGTTGAACTGGTGTGGTTGAAGTTCTCACCTTGACCCCAACTGTGATGTCACTGCTGGATTTGCCAGAAGAAAAACTGACTTCAAATGATGTGTTTCAGTTTGCTTTGTGTTGACTCGTTTTATAGATTGCAAAAGTAAAATAAGCTACATCTGAAAACAGCCAGTGGATAACTCTGATGAAAACCTACTTTTGAATGAATAAGCATCAAGAATCTATCCAGCGAATCTTTAGAAAAAGAAAAAAAAGAGTAATCTTTGAGTTTAAATGACCACTATTTTAATTTAATTGCCATGCTGGAGTTTATGCCATATTACAGCAGTCAAGTAGAAGTAATTATCCTCTTCAGGATCTCTGAAAACAGCTGACTGACTTCATGCTTCTTCCCTCTAGAGCTGATCATGTCTCACTCAGGTGCTCAAGGCAGCATAGGCAGCCACTCTGCCATCGGGCTGCGCAATCACAAGGTACTGCTACAGTTTTCTTTTTAACATGAAGAGCCCTAAAAAAAACATGAAAACAAGTAATTATGTATCTAAAGTACTGTACTCGAGAAACGAATTCTTTCAGTGTGTTTTTACTTTTCAGATATACCTCTATGAATACGAGAACTTCCAGGGACGTAGGATGGACCTGTTTGGAGAGTGCCGTAACCTGTGCGAGAAGGGCATGGAGAGAATCGGCTCCATCCGGGTAGAGATTGGACCGTAAGTCACCAACCTCGTGTTAAACATACTATGAGTTACAGCACACTATAGGTTGCCCCTTTTCCTTATCTGTTTGTCCGCCTCTCCAGCTGGGTCGGGTATGAGCAGCAGAACATGACCGGTGAGATGTTCATACTGGAGAGAGGAGAGTACCCCCGCTGGGACACCTGGTCCAACAGTTACAGGTGCGACCGCATCATGTCAATCAGACCTCTCCGGATGGTAAGTTGTGGTGGGCATGAAGGGGTTTTTTTAACCTGTCAATTTTTGGTTTTGTTTCTGGTGTCAGCCTCATGTTGCAGCTCGTGTCCATCTATTCTTTCTTTTGTCTTTTGGTGGCTCAAAGGAAAGTTTTTTGGGGGGGTTTCACAGATGTAGTTATAAGTGTATTTATAGTCTTCTTCCATTTTTGGATTAAAGGATTCATTAGATGTCTTTTTTTTTTTTTTGCAGCTGTTTCATTTTCAACTAAAAAAAAACCCCCCAAACAACAAAAAGTATTCAGTGTTGTTTTTCAAGGATTTGATTTTATCTTCTAAAACATTTATATTCAAACACATAACCAGTATTACACAACCATTGTGTATTTATACATACATCATTTATCATTAGTAATCCTAATAATGCTTTGGTTGGCTTTTTTTTTTGTTAATCTAGAATAGAAAGCTGAAATATGAACATTTACACGATGTGTGGCAAACAGTGTATTTCTCCAACAGGACCCGCAGGACCACAAGATCTGCCTGTATGAATGTGCAAACTTTGAGGGTCGTAAGATGGAAGTGTGCGATGAGGATATTCCAAGTTTGTGGTCTTACGGCTTCCAGGATCGTGTTGCCAGCATTCAGGTCACCGGTGGAACGTAAGCCATGTCTAGTTATATTTTTTGGCTAATTCGACTCAGGCTCAGTGCCAAATCCCCACTTGGTTCGAGCTCTCTGTTTAGGGCACATTGTCCTGTTTCTCTGGGTGATCGAGGGGTGCTGTTCACCCTGACTGGAGGGGGATTGGGCCATAACTGGCAGACTTGATGACCCCGCTGAAGGCCAGAATCCAAAATGCCTCTGTCAGATAATAAGGATGGTTTATAGCTTTAATGTATTCGGGCTCTTCAGATTCAAAGATTCCAGAATTAGTCAAAAGGCTGCTTTTCATCTGTAGTCTCACAGATTGGACAAAAATAATAACCAAGAAATATAACACACCATCAGACAGTGTACACCTATATAATCCAGACAACAAATACATAAAATTACAACATGGAAATCCACCGTGCAATAAGAAATCACAGAACAAATAAATATGAAAACAGTTGTAAAGTAAGAAGCACTGGGAGGTGTTGTCTTATACAGAAAATACCTTTCTCATTTGTATAGCAACGTATCTGAAAACTGAAAGCTAAAGCATTGTAGTTCACTTCTGTTTCTGTCTTCTTCACATAGCTGGGTGGGTTACCAGTACCCTGGCTACCGTGGCTATCAATATATGCTTGAAATGGGTCCTTTCAAGCACTGGAATGAGTGGGGAGCCCACCACCCCCAGATCCAGTCCATCCGCCGCGTGAGAGACATGCAGACGCACCGCAGGGGCTGCTTCGAAATGACCGCATAGAGGAGTCCAGTTGACTAAAAAGGAGGGAATAGCAAGGGTAAAGTCATGCTGCTAAAAACATCCCTTGGAGATCCTTCAGCAGCCACATGGCCACACCAGCTAACAGCGCTTTAATATTGTTTCCTGGTAGGATTTGGAAATATGTGGCGGGGTGAACGATTCTTAATGGGATGAAAAGTTCTTATTGTCACAGACTCTCAGAGTAACTGTAACACAGGTTTAAAAAAAAAAAAAAACTGTAGCAAAGCTCTCTGTCTACAGACCTCATGGAAAGATTATATGATTTATCTGAACGGGGGATTAAAGGGGATTAGTGGATTTAATGGTTTGTGTTTATTAGTTTGTTTCAATGCTATTTTTCCAACCATACCTGCAACTCTTTGATTTTATTTTTATTTACTCGATGATGTATTTCAAGCTGAAATGATGTCACTAAGCCTGTTCATCACGGAGCTCTCCTTCTCCTGGGATCCATAGTATAGTCTAGAATAAAGGTACACATATCATATCTGCTCACAAAGTACTACCATGGACAGCTCTCAACCGTACACATGGCCTGCAGTTATTTCTCCAGGCAGAGGGAGGCACCATATCCTCATCGCAAAGCAACAGCCTCAGAGACTGGACAGTAATGCTGGTTAATCATTAAAATAGACTTAAAAAGAAGAAGAAAAAAGAGCAGTGCAGAGCTGTGGGTTGCTGATGTGAATATCTTTTGGCTGGCCTGTTTCACCTCATTGATGGGGCTGTCCAGAAGGTTTGCATTTTAAATGTTCTCAGGGATGCTGGCATCTGGAAAGCAACTTTCCAATGGAAAAATAAAAGAACTGTACCTGAAAGCAAGTCTCACTGGGCCTACTTTCTTTTCTCTCTTGTTGTTTTTTTCTTTTCTTCAGATGTTGCTGATGATCGATGCTGCTCAGGCTGGCTATGAAACAGCACTCTGAAGTGCCTTTCTTTGCCATTCAGCTCGCTCTTTTGATTTTCCAGCCTGGAACTCCAGTTTCTTGTTTCTGGTTCACTCTCACCACATTCACTGGACGCTACCTGCTTCAGACAGATGTGAACACGTGGATCTTGAGAGCAGGCAGTCCCAAAACACAATTCAGACCATATGGTCTAAATTATTCTGTGACTATACCGTGACATTACTTGGTTTGTCGGTCGCTCTGCATTTCTATCTTGATGACACTCTTCAGCTGTGCAGAGCCAAGCCTCAGCACTGATTATATTTCTGAGGCTAAAACGCAAACTGATACCTACATTAAAAAACAAACCAAAAACAGAGAGCCTGCGTTGTGTAGCTCCGCCGTGCACTTTAGCACCACTGTCTCTTTCCACACAGCAGTGCAGTGAACGCACCATCCACAATACGATTTCCAGCGGTTATTTCTGACACCCACTAACTTCCACGCGGGAGGTGCCAGAGCTCATCTCGGAGGTGCGAAACTGTTATTGAGCAAAAAGCCAGCCGCGCACGCACCGGCAGCGCATGACGAGGCGCGCAGACGGGCAGCCACGCACCGCCGGTCGCTTTAAAGCCGCAGGATTTGGATTAAATAGCTGGGAGAGAGCCGATGAGGCTTGGAGGAGGAGGGAAGGAGGGAACGAGGGAGGGAGCCGAGGGCTGATTTTTATCTTTTACCGGATCGAGAAGGGGAGGAGGCTCGGAGAATGAGTTATTCTTGTAGCAGAGCAGAGCCTATTTGCTGTACGGCGTATTAGCCAGCGCGTAACTAAAGGCTCCGACGCAAGTAAATCGGCTCCTGCGGCGACGACGCCGAGAACATCAGAAAGCCTCAGTTCCTGCCAGGTCGCGCTCCGAACAACCCTCTTTTGCCGGACATGAAAGTGCAGCAAGGCTGCAACTCATCAGACATGGGCATCCCGGTTACAACCGAAGAAGAATTGCGCAAACACACCGTAATAACGCCCGAGGATGTGCTCGGGCTACAGAAGATCACCAAGA
Organism: Etia nguti; assembly: GCA_015106755.1. NCBI lineage: Eukaryota > Metazoa > Chordata > Actinopteri > Cichliformes > Cichlidae > Etia > Etia nguti. The sequence goes on from VUQG01018200.1 coordinate 31,879, forward strand.
GTGAGTAACCCGCCGCAACTCGCACGATACGGATGAGTTCAACCTTACTGTTAGATGGGATTAGTGCAGACCCATGTGCTCCTTCCTTGTTCGCGGTGTCTGTTTTGTAAATGTGCTTTCCTTGTTGACAGATACCATGGACAGCGACTCAGTCGGACATAACCTCCGAGTGTTATAGCTTAAAAAAAAAGAAAAAAAGATTACCCACTTGTAATCAGTGTGTGATGTCTCGTCCAATTGCAGTTGTATTTGCCGTGCAAAGTTTGACTGTGCTACTGGTAATGCATCAGTGTGTGTGTGTGTGTGTGTGAATGCTTCTAGTTGTTTGACTGTGTGGGCACTGAAAGAGACAGCAGGTGAGTGTAGGTGCTTCTAATGTGCGCCTCTCAACTCCCACTGTAGGGGAGGGGGGCCTGAGTGATGCTTACTACTCCCTCACCTCAAGATACCTGTGGCTCTGAGGTAACAGGTGGCCGGAGAGGTGATCCACTGATTATAGCTCCTCTCAGACAGTTGGAACGAAAACAAGACAGTGATACCATTAACTTGTTGTTTGTCATATATAACTGACACTTTCCACATTATGTAATGGAACCAGGGTGGCCACAGAGGCTCTCCCCAGCGCCAGGCCTGCTTTCCCAACACTTTAATAAACTTGTGCTGGAGAAGGGGAACACTGAAAACCTCTCTCACGTGTCTTCTTCTGACGAGGATGTTTCACGCAGGTGCTTTTAGTCCATCTATTGCATCTCTGTGGTGATCAAGGATGCACTATTATGAAACTGTACAATTTGTGGAGGTGGCTTGGTGTGAAAACTTACAGTTTAGTAACACTACAGATACTCGAGGCCTGTGACAGTTAGTGCGAGCAAAGAAATGTTATTAGCGGATTTTGCTTTCGTTTTTTTGAGCCTCATCTTAACAACTTTAGGAGCAAATGTGACCAAACTGTTACTAATGACTGCAAGAGGTGGAATATCCATATGCAGTATTAAAGGACTGTGTGTGATGAAGCACTAAATCACACCCCAGCTCACTGAGAAAAAAAAAAGATGCTAATCTAAATATTAGAGTTAAGATTGCCCAACTATTATTATGCAACAGAAAGGGATTTCAACAAGGCAAAGTGACTGATCTTTTGACAAAGTGAAAAGGCAAATAAATCCCAATTTTTTCCCTGTATTTCTATTTATTCAGTTCGGTTTAAGTCAAGCTCTCATTCTTTTCTCGAACAGTCACATGTATTTTCATCCAGTAACCCCTCAGAAGAGGAGAGGCAATGCTCAGCCTGCATCAGCCTGATAATTCCTAAATCACTCGTGATGGTGCGGTAATCTCCGCTCTCCACTGACATGTAATCTGGATTATGTCAGAATGGCTGTAACAGCATTCTGCAGTGGAGCCATACACCTCAGGTAATTAATGACCCTGGAGACTAAGAATAAGCTTACAAATGTGCTTGCCACTCATTCATTTATTGAGCTGCACCCTGTTATAGACACGCAGTGTGACTGTAATCCTCGACGGTGAAAGATGGCTTGCTCAACCTGTCGTCAAGCGTTTCCCTATTTCACACCGAGGTGTCCAAAAGTGGTTCCAAGTCCTAACCATCTAACAAAAAACACACATACACACACAAACATATCCCACAGATAAGCACAGTTTCATATAATTTGGGTTATTGTTTTCTGCTGCAAGGGAAAGAAAATCTTTTCTAGAAAAGGCGTCTGCAGAAAATATCGCAGCCTGCTGTGTAAATGACTTCTCCTTTTGTGCTTTTGGGAAGCAAATGCCACCATTTTGGGGCAGCCCAGCTCCAGTCTGTCACGGTGGTTCAGTGCTGATAAGCAAGGCACAGCGCCTCATTGTCACACAGGCAGAATGGAGAAGAAATATAATCCAGGCAGATGAGAAACAGTGCTGTGACATGAAAAATGGCACTTTATCAGTTCACTGTTTGCATTACGGATGATTTATGATATGACTGCAGATGGACATACTGTAAGCAGACTTACTGCTGACACCAAATTAATGCTGCGCTTGTAATCCTGTAACCTTATATCAAGAATTACCGATGGACAACAGTGGCGTGAAATATGTTATTCTTGGTTATAATCAAACACAGATTTCTGAAAAAATGGGGGACTTAAATTTAAAATATTTAATCCTGTTACAGACATTTCTGGAAACATTCTGTGTTGAAACAGTTATTTACTTCTCTATTGTAGCCACTTTCCTGTCATCCACCATGTCTAACCATGTCTCCATGTAAGTGCACTTGAGTGCCGCAGACAGGGAGTCAGGATTTCAGGGAAATTGTGCCTCTTGCTGAAAATGCATTTAAATTTCGAGCTGACAATTTAAAACATACAGTTCACAGTGAGATTACAGCTACCTGAGAGAGCCAGATCCCTGAAATACCACTGTTAGCAGGTGGATTCAGACAGAAAACGACCCTTTGTTGGAAAGCCATGGGAAGGGTTATGTCTGTGGGTGTGGTTGGTTTATGATATCAGTGTGCAGTAGTGGATGCCGAAACCAGAAAAAATGCTGAATCAGTCATTCATTACACCTCAGCTGTTTAAACAAATAATAACTAATTTGAACTGGTCTCTGTCAAAGGTGCTCATCCTCCACACCTGCACTGAATTAACTGTATTTAAGGTTTTTACCTTTCCTTATATTCTGCTGTCGATACAACCAATATACACAGCCAAAGTTTCAAACACTGAGGTCATCATGAAAGATGGACTTACCCACTGGTTTTGTTCTCCACCCTGTTGTTGCAGAACGTACCTGATATGGATGAAAGAATGGAGTGCTAATTTATCAGCTAATGCTAGTTAGCGCAGTTAGCTGCAATCATAAACTGTACAGCTACAATGCAAAGACACCCATACGGGTTAATTAGTGCTAATTTATCAACTAATAAAATATTAGAATTTAGTTCTGAATGAATGAAGTTAATGATGGATAAACTTCATGGATTGGATGACAGAGCAACAATCCAACAAAATCCAACATAAATTCTCCAAAAGACACAAATACAGTGAAGAGGTTCAGTTTAATGACTGTTCAATGACACAGCAAATGAGGCTGTAGGCGGTCTGGTGAGGAAGGAGCGGCTAGCAGCTCCAGCGGGCATGTGGTTAGGAGGTTAGCCGGACAACTCAGAGGCCAGTCAGTTAGACAAAACAACAGACCTTTATTTGGCTTTAACAGAACAAGACCATACAAGTCCGGTCTCTACGGCTTGTTGAGGCTCTACCCTATTCGTACTCTAATGAGAATACATACATATATATTATCCTCTTTGTTTTTAGGTACAAGCATAAAGCTGAATACCAGCCCAAAGAGACTTCAAAGCTATTGCCACAGTGATTCTAATTTAGAAACATAAAATGGTAGAAACAAAGGCCTCAAACCTGATTGCCCATCACTGCTTTCATTACCTGTTGAAGATCAGGCTTTGGCCGCTGGACTGGGGTCAGCAAACATTCAGATTTAACATCATACTGGGTTCTTTGCTAGCTTTGCATTAGCATGTTGTCTCTGCAGGTGCTTGTGTTACCAGTATAATGCAGTTGTTTCTGTCTTGGAGGCAGTTTGCACTTTACCTTCTCTCTCTTGCTCTTCTGGGCACTAAAAATAAAAGTAATGTCCGCTGTAGACTGCGCTGCTATTTTCCTCCTGCCACACATGAACTTTAAAAAAAACATATCTGTTTGTTTTTGGGGGGGCGGGGGTTTATCCACGTGGTATGCAGAGAACTGAAGACCTTTTGTAACGCAAGTAATAACATAATTGTAACTAACATAATTACTGAATTTAGTGCAGTAGTGCATTACATTATTGCGTTGCTGTAAACTTTTAGACTTTGTAATCTGTTGGAGTCAGTCTTGAGCAGCACACAGAGGAAGTCAAGATTTAGCCACTAACATGCTGGCTTTATTTTTCAGAGACCAGAGACGGTCCAGTCAGACCCTGTCTTAAAATGGCAAATTCATGTCTCTCGTCTAACACAAGCATTTAGATTCTGTGTTGTGTTCATCATTTGTCGTGTCGGCAGGTTAGCTATCAAAGTCATGACTTCGATCACATCTTATGGTGCCTAAGTTTCTGTGTTTCGCTAGAATTTGTTATTCTCATAGAGAAATCATAATGTACCAAAAAAGCTGGAGCAGACAACCAGATAAAGTTCCAGACTAAAAGTTGTGCTGTTTTCTTAAATACGATCAAACAGCGATCATTCAACACAATTTTTGCTGGGTACTTACATTACCAGGCAACATGTTACCAGCTAATGTGAAACTGCCCAGACTGCTTATACAATTCAAAAAAAGCCTCATCCCGGATTTGAACCCAAGGCCTTTTTGGCTGTGAGGTAACAGTACTAACCACCATGCTGCTCTAAAAACCACAATGTCCATTGTGAATAGAATGACCACTAGATTTTACCACTTTTCGAAGTGACAGCTATCTTTAGTTGAGACAAATGCATATAAACAGTAGAAGTTTAGTTTGTGTTGCCTTTTTTGGTTTTAGATGTCGTTTCATTCTGGATTTCTTAATTAGCCTGAAAAAGCAGATTGGTCAGTTTAAATCAGTTCGTCTGTGCAGGTGTGAACATGGTAATCACACTCGGGTGCAGACCAAAACAACCGCACCAAGACCACCTCCTCCAAAGGGTCTCAATCTCCAGAGCAGTTTGTTTATGGTGTGAACGTGATCCTACCCTGATACTACTACTGTGTACTATAGATGTGCACAGGTCCAGAACACAGCACCTTCTTCCTGTATTTACTTTTGTAGCTCCCGCCCCAGACACATCTGGCCAAATGAGCAGACTGAACATTCTCACGTGGTTAGTTTGCTACAAGTTTACAAAGTAGCTTTGGACCAAAGTAAGCAAACTATAGCCGTGAAAACGCCCTTAGAGAGCTTTTATCCAGCTGTACCTGTTGTAATGGTCTCGGGAAGGATGGATGTAAAGTTTGGAACCTGACACTTCCCTTTTTCCAAAATACAGTCAGGTTTTAAAAAAAAGTTATCTTCAGTGTAAAAAATGTTAACACCTTCATGGGAAGAGAGGAGCATGACCACACTAGATGCTTTCTTGGACTGTGGGTCTTTTTACTCAAAGGATCACTTGCACGGAATTTTGCATTATCCAGATGATTTACTCAAAGCATTCTTGCTCCTTTTACATTAATGGGCAATCAATTATTTGGCCTTAATAAGTCTGGGACACAGAGCAGTGCTTTATCTACATCGGGCGGGATTTCCACTCTGTGATGTGTGCCAACACAATGGATACAGTTTTAATTAAAATTGATTGGTGCAGCCGGTTCTTAATCTCCCATGCACAGCTGTCGCAAGGTTATTCTTTCGGAGCGATCTGAAGCGCAGAGAGATGGCTTTTGAATCCACATCAGTCACCGGCACGGTCTCGTGAGGTGTCCCTCACATGAGTTTAGGCCTAAATTTTGGTTAAGCAATTGGATTATGGTAAACGTGCACTTGTGGGTCTGACATGGTTACTGATCAATAACCTATGACTCTGTGCTTACTGGCTGGTGCTGGTATTTGTGTTAAGTCATATAATCAATTCTGATTGCTTGCGGATGACAAACTGTGAGAGCTGAAATAGAAAAATCACCACAAGTCAGGGTTTGGTGCTGAATAATTTCAGGTCAGTCTTGTTTGCAAAGACACCACCAAAACCCTTGTAGTAAGGTTTATGGCCTCTACTTGTAATAAACCTTGAAGATTTATTTGATTTGTTATTTAGTTTTACTTGAAGATGATTTTAGACTCCCCAGTATAGCTAAGCTAAAAGACAATCATCAGTGGAGCATCTGAATAAGTAAATGGAAAATATTTTGCTTATTCAGTAACATTATTATACGTTCATCCCCTTTACAAATTGCAAACCAGCAGTCTAGAAAGATTACTGTGGCTTCAAGAGACTGTATGAAAATAAACTTACTAAACATATGTTTTTAGACATTCATGCTGGATCTCTGCTCATTTTCTCCTCATGATAGGATGAATTTTCTGAAAGAGCTACATCAGATTAAATATGGGTGATCCTAAACAGGATGTAGTCAACTTTACTCTCTGCTTTTCTGCTGAGCTGGACATCCTTTACTCATCGAGCCATTTGCGGAACTTAATCCATGTTTTATACATGTTAGAAAATTGTGTTAATATATCGAGCACACATACACAAAGGACCCTTTGTTCTTATGACTGAAGTAATAAAAACTCTAAATAATAACTGAAAAAAAAACTTCTTTCATCTGTTCCCTTTAGGGCTCGCCACAGAGGTGCATGTCCTCCTTTATCATGTCCACAAACTTCCTCTGTGGTCTTCCTTTTTTAGCTCCTTCATCTTTAACATTCTTTGTCCAATACTAGTAAAAAAAATTGGCATTTTCTTCCAGGTCTGCATCAAACTTGGTAGAGCTAATAGTTATGATGAAGAATTTTAAAGGAAACATAATTATTTACAATTTAGAACAATTTAGAAATGACGGAAAAACACGGAAAGGATCCAGCCTCATCCTCTATGATCCTCTCATATCATCGTCAGCTATTTACACCGATTGCTACACATCCCCTTTCTGTTATTTGTGAATGCTAATCTACCTATAAATAGCTTAATTAGTTATTACTAAATTACAAGAGAATATGACTTTCAGCAGTGTTTAAGATGACGTGTTTACACAGTCACTGAAATAGGAAACTGCACTACTTTCAACACAATCACATTAATATCAACAATAAGAGCTTTTCATTTTAAACTGAAGAAATTACTGTACTTCTGATACACTTGTTTCTAATCTTATCCATCCTGGTCAATCCCAGTGAAAATCTTCACATCTTCAGCTCAGCCTCCTGTCTTGTTGTCAGTGCCTCCATCTCCAAACCATACAACAACACAAAGTTGAAACCAGATATTTCCATACACTTCACAAAAAAACACATACAAAAAAATTTTCTTTACCATCAACCATCAAATCAGAGTAAACCTTTTTTGTTTGAGATCAATAAATATTAACATATTTTATGTATTTGTGAAACGTCAAAATAAAGAGAGAGAAAATTGTTGGTTTTTTTTATTACTTTCATCAAAGCCAGAAGTATACATACACTAAGTTTATTGTGTCTTCAAAGCAAAAAAAAACTCCAGGTGATTCCATTGTGAGCTTGAGAAGTTTCTGATAGGTTAACTGAGTCCATTTGAGTTGGTGGCACATCATCACTTCAAAACCACCGTAAAAAAGCTAGACCAAAGTTTGTAACTGCACATGGGGACAAAAATCTTAATTTCTGAAGACATGTACTGTTGTCTGACGAACCAAAAATTGAACTGTTCGGCCGAAATGATAAAAAGGGGGAAGCTTTGAAGCCTCAGAACACCATCCCAACTGTGAAGTATGGGAGGGGCAGCATCATGTTGTGGGGCTGTTTCGCAGCAGAAGGAACTGGTGCACTTCACAAAATAGATGGCATCATGAGAAAAGAAAATTATGTGGACATATTGAAGGAACATCTGAAGACATCAGCCAGGAATTTAAAGCTTGGGTGCAAATGGGTCTTCCAAATGGACAATGACCCCAAGCACTACCTTCAAATTAGTTACAAAGTGGCTTAAGGACAACAAAGTCAAGGTATTGGAGTGGCCATCAGAAAGCTCAGAAAGCTCAGAAAATTTGTGGGCGGCACTGAAAAGGTGAGTGCAAGCAAGATGGCCTACAAACCTGTTCCAGTTACACCAGTTCTGTCAAGAGAAGTGGGGCCAAGATTCCAGCAAGCTATTGTAGAAAGCTTGTGGAAGGATACCCAAAACGTTTGACCCAAGTGAAACAGTTTCGGGGCAATCCTACCAAATACAAAGGAAGTACATGTACATTTCTGACTGTGATGAAAGTAATAAAAAAATACATAACAATTTTCTCTTTCTTTATTCGGACATTTCACAAATACAAAACATACGTTAATATTTATTGATCTAAAACAAGAAATGTTTACTCTGATTTGATTTTTGACAGTAAAGAAAAAAATGTTTTTGTGTTTTTTTTAAGTGTATGTAAATATCTGGTTTCAACTGTAGCAGGCCTCACTACCATCTTGTAAATCTTCTTCAACTAAAGGAAAAATAAAAGTATTTAAATTTAAGTAGCATTAAATTTACACGCTGTGTATATTGCGAGAAACTAGGGCCTCACAGTGCCGACTTATGCAGGCTATTTGTTAGATGTTTGCTGTGTTGAACTTCCCTTTTTACCTATTATAACGAAATAGTTTCCCAGCTTTGAGATAAATAAAATACATTTTTTCTAATGTTATCTTAACAGAGGAGACACAGCTTGTTACATAATAATTAGGCTACAGTAACATTGCTAACAGGTTTAAATAGTTAAAATCTTTCACCACATGTAATTACTCTGCAGTAGACTAGTTATAGTGATTATTTGGTACTCTGACGTTGCATTTATGAAATTCGAGACCTAAAATAACTAAAAGCGTTTAGTTGTTGTTTGCTTATGTTTTATTATCAACAAAACAGCGCAATTTTAAAGAAAAACAAAATGCATAGACCCGCTTTAAAACAGAGTTAAGCCATTTTGAGTCCTTCCTGTGCTTGTGCTAAGGAATCAAATTAAAAGTAATGATAATAAGTTTGAGGAACAGATAAAAGTATTTGCTTTAAATATAGGAAAACATTAAAAGACATGTTTCAAATTAATTCTGACAGAAGTCCAGCCACAGGTAAAGTATACCACCAGCATCGGAGGTGAAAGCAAACAAATGTGACCATGCGCTGTACTGAGGTCTAGAGAATTTAAGAGGATCATTTTCATATTCATCTAGTTTTCTTGTCAAAGCCAAAGGGGGCCACTGGAGATAGGTGAAAGGGCCACATATGGATCCAGAGCCACAGGTTGGAGCCCCATAATATAAGAGTTCAGATGTTCATAACGGTGTGCTGCTGAATATGCTGCTTTAAGCAGTCTCTATCTATTTGCAAGGTGACGCAGTTTTACAAGTTACAATAAACACACCAGCTGTTTTTAAATATGTTTTTATATTTTGGGCTGTTTTGTGCTGCAGTTTGAATTGAGCCATTTTATGCACTTTTCTTAATAGATGATGTCCATGAAGAGATGTGGAGTTTGTGTGTTTACTACCAGGCAGAGGTTATATCATACTCCATATTGAAGTGGTTCCAACTGAAGAACAGATGACCTACATTCAGTGTACATGTGAGCACTACACTACAAATCAAACCTGCTGATCTTTGATGATCTTTGCCTGCTAACAAAAAAGAGAAATCATATATTTAATTTCAGCTTTTGCAGTTTTTGTACGGATTTTACTTTTTCATTTTCTGAAGGCTAGTTTAGCGAGGCATAAAAGCTACTTTCAGCAGTTCTTTTGCCACAAGGGGTCGCCCCATTGGGTAGCGCCGCATGTTTGCTCTGCATTGGCAGAGTTTTATGCCAGATTCCCTTCCTGACGCAACCACAGACTGGATTTGTGCCTCTAGCTGGAACCAAACCAGCATGCTTTCAATTGCCAAGCAAATGTTTTAACCACTGCACCATAGCTAGGCATAAAGGGTGGAAAAGGAAAACAGCTGGCAGAGGTAACAACAATCAGTCCTTTTAGTAAGCCAGGAGAATGCTAACATCTGTTTTCACACCTACATCTTGATAAGAAAACAAAGGAAATTTTTTTTTTTTTTTTTTAATTTTCATTGCTTTGTGTGTGTATCGTGTTTAGATATGCCAAAAATTGGAACGCTACTATACTCGTGGGGACAAAATGCCCATCCCTACGAGTTTAAAGGCATTTTTGAGACTCAAAATGTGTTTTTTGTGTCAGGGTTACAACTAGTTTATAGTGTTAGGCATTCATTTTTGATGGTTAGGGTTAGGGTAAGTGGCTAGGAAAAGTATTATGTCAATTGGATATCCTCACTAAGATATGAAAACAAGGGTGTGTGTGTGTGTGTGTGTGTGTGTGTGTGTGTGTGTGTGT
>VUQG01018207.1:7906-24606 GCA_015106755.1 Etia nguti
CTCGTATTTCTCCGCAGGCGCTCCTCGGTCAGCCTCTTGCCCGGGTCCTTCAGCTCAGAGCGTCGCGGAGGGATCTGCGCAGTCGCAGACAGCATGGCGGCGGCTGTACGATCGCAGGTGATATCTCTGTACAGGACGATGCTCCGAGAGAGCGCGAAGTTCCCGTCATACAACTACAGGTGAGACAAGTCAACGTGCGCGCCCCCGCGGGCCGGTGTGAGCTCGCTGACAGCCGCAGGAGCGATGCTCGCGCCTGTGCTTACGTTGAGTGTGCTTAGGGGTTCGAGGTCACGTGACTGCAGGGCTCAGGCTGCAGGTTCGGGGCGTGAGTACGCAGGCAGTCAGGTGTTTCATCCTCGGGGGGTGAGCGTGTGAACCCTAACAGAGTTTTAATACCTGTATGTGTTGCACTGTGAGTGTCTGGTGGAGGTGATGGAGGCGGAAGTGATGGAGGCAGGTACACGCAGGTGGGTCTCGTTGCAAAGCTTAACTTAATGGGTCCAGATGACAAGGAGACCTGAAGTAGACATGTCAGAGATGCTGCTCTGAAGTCGGGAGCCACAGAGCCGGGCTGCACATATTCTACAAACATCCCTCTTCATCCTCCTCCTCCTCCTTCACCTCCTCCTCCTCCTCCTCCTCCTCCTTCTCCTCGTGTCTTTAAATTGTTTTGGTGGGACGCGTCATGAGGAGAAGGAGAACTTTGAAAGCTTTGGTAAAGAAGTTTGTCTCAGAGCATCTGGACCGACTCTGGTCTCGTTGGTAATCTGACAGGATTAGTTCTGATATTGGGAACAAACTGGGTCCTGAAGGTTGACAATAAAGATGATGCTGGGCTTCATGTAGGTCACATGACAGAAAGGCAGGGTGGTGATGTCACTGAGGCTGTGATTTCAAAGGAAGTAACTAAATTGTGTCAAAGTGAACTTTATTGTAATCTCTGCTACTGTATATAGAGAGATGAGACGACGAGGCTGCAGTGCATCTGAAGTTTGTCACACTTCCTCTTCCTGCTGCACTGTAGCTCCGCCTCCATTCAGAGTTTCACTGCAGGCAGAAGTAACAGTGAACCTTGAACTCACCGTGAAATTTATTAGTTTTAAAAATCAGGTTTTATAACAGCTGCAGGTTTGACAGCCTGTAGCTGCAGACAGGAGATGATCCAAGGATCTTTTCCATGAATGCTCTCTTGGCTCCTGTCCTTTCATGAAGGACGCTTCCCCGTGTCCTCTGCTGTAGGAAGCCATGAAGGAAGCACCTTTGTTTGGAGCCGTGGATCAGCTCCATTATGTCTGCCTTCATATCGAGTCACAGCCCAAAAATCCTGCATGTTTTTTGTATGTTTGAGGATCATTTTTATCTGTTCCTGATTATTTGTCAGCCCGACCTCTGTCTGTCTGTCTGTCTGTCTGTCGTTTAACCTGCTGAAGCGCGCTGATTGTTTTCTTTACACGATGACATGACTTCAGGTATCTAACAGCGTTGGTTATGAGGGCAGAGAGCTGGTCGGGCTCCACGCTGCTGCTTATTGCTGCTTTTGTCACTGTAATTTGGTTTGGATGGGGGGGGGGGCATCATCATCATCATTATCATCATCATCAGGGCTCAAACTCTGTTCTTTATTCTGAAAAACAGAAAGTGACAAACGTGTCACAGAGGACTGAGCTGCTCATTAAATAACAATCATTGTGCATCTAAACTTATTCAAAAACTCAAAATGAAATAAAAATAAAAACTAATTAGAAAAAACTGTAATAACTGTAATCAGACTTCACCTGAGGCTCAGGTAAACTTTACTGCACGTCACATTGTCACGTTTTTAGAGCCTTTTCTGCATTTTCAGCTCTGATTTGTATAAAATTTCTACAATTCTGCTGTGAAATTTTACCTTCTTATATCAAAAGCGTTTCAGGATGTATATATTTTTGAAAAGTGGTCCGTTGAGCCACTTTCAGCCCGTTGAACATGAAAACAAATCTTCAACTTTAACAGTTTTTCATGTTCATCTTCAAACTTGGCCTCAGACTTAAAAACATGCTAGATGTGGTCAATGGACCCTTTTAAAAACATGTAAATCAGAAGTGATGGAGCAGAAGCTCCACGCTGGGCTCAGATGGAGCGATGAGTCTGTCGACCTCTGCTGTCCCGACCTCACCTGATGGAGGATCAAAGCAGCAGCAGAGAGCTTCCTTCCTCCTCTGACAGTTGAGCAACACAGTGAGGGGTGGAGGCGGCGAACCGATAGGTGGGGCATTTGGAGGCGGTCAGGCCAGAGGTGACCTGTGAGGCTGAACAGGTGAAGGTGGAGTCCATGCCCAGCTCCAAATTCAGCGGAGACCCGCTCCTTCCTCCTCGCTGTGCTCCATGATTAAATCGGAAGGCGTTGGAGTCCGACTCTGCCTTTCTGAGGTGAGTCTGGGACGCCGTTTGCGGCTGTCACAGCACTAGGCGCTCCGCACGGACATCAGAGAGCCGCCGCTCCCCGCCCGCCTCCGCGCGGACCGCCGCTGTGTTGAATTATTGAACGGCCAGATGAGAGGTGGCCTCCTCCTGCTGCCTCTCCAAATAAAATAAATTCATCCCGCCTGCCCAGAGGCAGACAGCTGGCTTGGCCTGCCGCCTCAGACGTGTGTGTCTGTGTGTGTGTGTGTGTGTGTCTGTGTGTGTGTCTGTGTGTGAGTGAGTGAGTGAGAGAGATGCCGGGTTTGGAGGAGAGCTCGTGGAAATCAAAATTCGGTTAGTTCATTACCACATCAATAACGCTGGTGTCTTTCTGCGGGTGGAGTTCAGCTCCTTCAGCTGCAGTCCTGCTGAGAGGACGTGGTTCTTCATGACTACATGTACCAGCATGCACTGCTCCTGAAATGAAGTTATTCCAACACCAGCTGCTAAAGGAAATGAAACTATAAATCAGAGGAAGCTCGAGTTTGAAGAAATACATGAAACGGGAGGGTCTGTTCTCCTGGGTTAGACGAGCCTTCAGGTGCTGAGCACACACCTGTGTGACCTCACAGCTGAAAGCCCGGTTTACCTGTGAGTGCATGAAACTGGATTCTTACAAAGAATTTCCTCCAGTGTTGTTGTTTTTTGTTGTTGTTGTTGTTTTTTAATCTGGGAGGTTAAAACCTTCATGGGGCCACCAAACCTTTTCATATTCAGGAAGTAAACTCTTTAAAGGTTGAGCCTGAAGCCAGACTCCCCCCACCCAGCTGTGATGATCACATTTATTCTGCTGGTTTTAGTTTGAGTTGGCGTTTAGTTTAGTTTAGTTTTTATTAGTTTCAGTGTTCATTTTAGTCTTATTATTATATTATTATTGTATTATTGAGGGCATGTGTCAGGTTCCAATAAAAATACACATTTATGCCCATTTAAGTCTCAGACACCCAGAGTCTGTGCAAACGCGTCCATCAAACCCTCGTCAGGAAAGTTTAAAAAAAATATTTTTACCAAACTAAAAGATAATAAAACCAATAGATCGTTTTGTTGTTTCAGCTAGTTTTAACATAAGTCCATTTTTAGTTTTAGTTAACTCTAATAACCTTTGTTATGTCCCCAGAGGTTTCTTCCTGTGAAAAGGGAGTTTTTCCTTCCCACTGTCTCCACCCTGTGCTTTTTACAGGGAGCTGCCTGATTGTTGGAGTTTCTCTGTATTATTGTAGGGTCTACAATATGAATATGAGGCAACTGTAGTTGTGATTTGGCACTGTATTGAGAATATTACAGGGTGTAACTCTTGCAGTGTGTACTGTGTATTCATGCTGTGAATAGTGTCAGAGCACAGAGGAGCAGAGCACAGATGTGATGCTTTCTCATCACTTTCTCCATCATTTCAGAGCTGTCGTGGCTTAACAAGTTCAGGAGAGATCCATGTGAACATCCTGCATGTTTTAAAAGTGTATTTTTGGTTAAGCTTTGAAGACTCGGGTCACCATGTGTGAGGGCCGGCTGCTCGGAACAGCTTACAGCTTATAGAAGATCTCTATTTTACCTGCATTTTGATAGCAGGCTCATTTTCTGCTGTTTCTCCTTCTGTGTCAGAATCATTTTCACATATAGTCGTTTTCTAACGTTAAGAGGACCCTCAGGGTGAGAACGAAGCAGCAGGTGCCTCGGGTTTACGAGCCAGTCTGCTTGCCAGTCACAAAGTCTCTCCACATTACTCCGATCTTCCAGGAAAAGTGCATGAAAACAAATGAATAAAAAAGAAGCGAGAGCGAGAGAACGCCGTTTAATCCTCCTAAGCCTCAGCTTGTGCTGAAGCCGTGTACCTGCGTGCTTGCCGGGTTGTTGTGGAATGACCTGAATATGCCAGACGTTGCTGCAGGCTGTGTTTTGTTGTTTTGCTGTCTTCCTTCCTGGGAGGAGAGGTGGGAGACTTTGGCTGAATTTGGAGGGCTTTGCCAATGAGGGAGAGGAGCAGGATAAACAGAAGTCGGATGAAACATTCATGATTCTCTGCAGGAAAATTAGATTACTGAAATCAACACGTGAAAGCGAAAAGGCCAATAAATTAGGAACAGTACAGAGGTTGGAGAAAAAGGTTAAAACAACTTTCCTGTGATGACGGAACAAAATGAGCAGTGATGGGTTTAGAGAGAAACAACTACATGAGCCGATGGGATGAAACGAGGGTGACAGCAGTGGAGAGCGAAAAAAGAACGTTAGTTAAAGCTCATGAATATTTTACTGCAGTGCACCCTGAGACCAGCAGGGGGCCCTGGTTTGTTTTGTTTTCTAATTATGTAAAAATGTAAATTTCTCCATGTTTTTATTTCTCGGGGAATTCAGGACATCTGCAGGTCCTTGAGCAGCCTTAAAACAAATCTGTGAATATTGTTAGAGACGGAATTTCATTATTATTCCCAGAGCTGGGAATAATAATAATAATAATAATTATAATAATAATAACTTGCTGTAAAGTCAACAAACTAACAGCCTTTAACCACAGAGCAACACAGTGAGCATCTCTGACCGCTCTCCCGTTTAAGCTAAGTCCCGTCATGTCTCCTGGTTCCTCGCTTGGATTTCCATTTCCGGGAAGCGGACGAAGGAGCAGAGAGGCCAGTGTGGCGAGGGTCCAGGCCCTGAGCGGTGTGCTCGTGTGGTTTCTCTGAATGTAGAAAATCTACATTAACAGTCTCACCCTCAGAGACGACTCAGTAACAAGCTCACAGACTTTGTAATAGATGGACACGCCCACTCTGGTGACCTCGAGCTGCCGCCATCTTGGCGGTGTGTAAGGCCGGGTTGGCGGACAGCTCATGGCAGACAAGTCGCATTCTTTGCGTCGTTCCTCCAGCATGAAGGCTGATGAGAGATCGCCAGCACAGGCGTACAGTGAAATATGAAGGACAGACATAAACAGAATAAAAGACAGAGAATCTATTCTGTTCTATTATAAATAGAAACAATAAATAAATGAGTGCTAATCGTGATGGTGGCAGCTTCAGTAGTGTTATAGGCAGGCACTGGAATAGACGGGTGTAACTGAGGCCTTTCTGACTGCACGTTGCAGTTAAGGTGGATGTTACCAGGGATCATTATGGTGGGTGTTCAGTGGTCTGATGGACAGAAGCTGTTTTTCAGTCTGCTGGTGCTGCTTTTGCTCCGTCTGCACCTTCTTCACGGAGGCAGCAGGCTGAGGAGGCGGTCCCATGATGGGAGCTGGTGATGTCACCGAGGGGAGGAAGACTTTATACAGGTCGTAGTTTGATACAGGAGGAGGTGTGGAGTGTGCATCACTCTTATCTCTCATGTCCCAGCTGTCTCCTCCTGTTTGACCCCAATAATTACAATCATTTAAAAATGAAAATCACATTTTATTCTTTGTGACCTCAGTAAAGTTTTTCCCGATGAGTTTACGGAGCCAGCCTCTGGTCTGAGGTCACAGAGCAAGGGAGCCGAGGGTCGTTTTGTCTTGGGCGTCTACGGGACCGGAGAAGGCGCCCCTGCAGGCCATTAGAAATAGTGCAGGTTCAAGGAGCTCTCTCGGGAGTGTTCGGGTTAAAACCCTGCAGGCAAAGGTAAACATGTTCCCAGCTGCCTTAAAACTCATTTACCTTTCACCGCGGGACACCGTCAGACCAGCAGGCAGCCCGCTTTGTGTTTTATTTGTTTGTTAATTATGTTTAAAAAAAAAAAAGTGAATTTCTACATGTTTTTATTTAAAAAGTGGATCCAGGGCACCCGAGGGTCCTTGAATAACAAGTCCTTGTTATTGTTAGTCAAGATTTAATGATTGTTCTGCGTGTTTGTGTTTCTCCTGCCTGCTGTGGTGCTACAGCCTTGTGCTGTGTTGGTTCTCCGACATGTGATGATCCGATTTATCCGTACCGCTCCGGAAACACGCTGAAATCTTTCATTTAGCCAAACTCAGAAACTTTATCCATATCATGACTAACTTTCTTGTGGTGTCCTCTCCGCTCACCTGTTCCAGCTCTCAAACACTTTTATAAAAGCAGGAAATCCCTGCAGGGCCCAAACCCACAGGTGTGGCAGACAGACAGAAGGAGAGAAGGAGTAAACTGAGGAGGAGGAGGAGGAGGAGGAGGAAGCAGACTGTCAGAAGTAGGTCATCATCTCTGCACAGGAGCAACAAAACGGCAAAAAACAAACTGATTCAGTGTTTTTGTCTCAGAGTCTTTCGCTTTGTCCTCATCAGTATTTCCACCCCCCCCCTCTCTCCTCTCTGTCCTCCTTCTGTCTTCTTCTTCTCTCCCTCTTTTAAAAATAACTCTCCCCCCTGAATTCATCAGCCGTGTGCACTAAAAATCTGTCAGCAGATAACAAAGCCTTCTGATGATTAAGTAATTGTGGATATCTCCAGTTTTTCACTCCTCTAGCCTTTCCTGCCCTCCTCTGTCCTCCCCCATCTCCTTCCCTCGTCTCCTCACCTCCTCTCAGTTATTCTGCTTCCTTGCTTCCCTCTCTTCTCATCTCCTGGAGATCACACGAGAGAATTCCCTCTGAAGTGACGAGACGACACGCCCGAGTGCAGAGCTAGATCATTCGCACAGGAAGGTTTCAAACACGGGAGTCTCCGTCAGTGCAGAGTCAGTGATTAATTATTAATCAATTACAGTATCAGTGTTTGTCAGTATTGATTAATAATCGACTGATCACCGAACAGTTTTAAACTCGGATAACCTGATGCTTTAAAAGTGAAAGTTAAACTTTAATTGATTCTGCTGATTGATGTATTAGCGAATCTTTGTAGCGCTATGAGTCAACTAAAGGGTTGTTTTTGACAAAATATAAAAAATACTCTGTCCATCCATCCAAGCCAGCTGAGAGGCCTCATCTCTCCAGTGCTTCCTGGGTCTATCCCAGGGTCTGCTCCCAGTTGAAGAAACCTGTATAAAGCCTTATCTGGGAGGCGTCACGGGGACATTCTGGTCAGAAACCCAAACCAAGTGTCTCCTTTTGATGTGGAGGAGAAGCAGCTCTACTCTGAGCTCTTCCCTGGTGTCTAAGAGTGCTCGGACATGATTCAGAGGAGGTTCTGTGAGCCCACCACACTCACAGGGTCCTGTAGGACTTTGGTACTTTGGACGGTGGTCCCATCCACAGTTGTCAAAACTGGCTTCTGTAGGAGGAGAATATAAATGTTTAATGGTCTTTTTAGATTACAGTGTACTATTAAAGTTCCTCTATGAATAGACAACAAAATTAATTAGAAGACAGAACTAAATGCTGTACATTAGTAAACATCAGCAGCGCAGCTGGTGCGAGGTTTCAGGGTGACTCGACTTCCCTCAGCGGTGTTACCTACATGGTGATGGATGCACGGCTACAGCGTTCGCTGCAGCATGTGTTTCTGTGCTGATGATACTGTGCTGGTGACTCACAGCTGAATCATTTCTTTCAGTTTAGTTTTTAAAGCCACAACAGGCAGGTTGAATTCTTTAGGTTTCTGAGCATGCTCAGAACCCCGGAGTAGACCATTTAACTTGCGGGGCAGATTATCTGCTCTGTCCTGGGAATATCACAGGATTGAAACTGTAGCTTTGGATAAAGGATGTCTGGGAAACATTTGCTTAGCCTGCATCAGCCCGACTTTGGACAAACAGAACACGGACTTGGATGGATCGGATGCATCCATCCTGTCGACTGTCTGCTACTCTGCTTTAACCTGTCAGGCAAACAAAGAGAGCAAAAACTAGCCACAGTCTGAATGGCTTTGAAGCTGCCCAGCAGTCAAAGCTTTGCCATAAAAGACACTTGAAGCTACAGTAGTTATAGATGACAGGTGATTTACAGGTATTTGACCCTAATAGCTGTTACCTGATCATAGGACAGCTATGGTTTGGTTATAAATACATAACTCAAAGCCCTTTTTATAATAAGGTTATACTCAGTGTCTGTGTGACTGTGTGAAAGATCCAAAATGAGGTTTGACTTTGAAACTTCGGCCTTCAGTCCATCATCCTGTGCCACTTCCTGTCCAGAGGAGATATTGAGCTGCCTGGCGGGCGTTTCCAACACTTTCTAATCTCTTTGTTGCTCTTTTATTTATTTATTTTCTTCTCGTCTGTCTTTTTGTTTTGCTCATTAGCGCAGCGCTCATTACACCGAGTCCATTACAGCTGAGGAGTTTGTATGAATCAGTTTGATGGAGAGCCCGGAGACCTCGTCTCCGGCCCTGCTGAGCCTGAAAGGGGACGGGAGGTGGAAACCGGATGTTTGAATGACAAACTCTGAGAAACTTGGGAAGATGTTTGTCCTTCCTAAACCCGTCATCCTTCATTTTCTCATTTATACTCAGTTATCATTCTCTGTCATTGGCGTCTCTCTCTGGACTTTTTTTGTCCTCTCTCGATTTACCGTTCTTTCTTTTGACGTAGTTTTTCTATTTATTTTTCCTTCTCTGTATTCTTTAGCTTGGTTGTATTTTTCTGTTCTGCTTATCTTTACTTTTCTGCCTGTAGGGATAATTTTGCTTTGGCCGATATTTGCAATCTCAATTATTTATCAGGTTAACTCTTTACCCCTTGAAGGCCTGTGAGGGTAACCCTTGAAGCTCTTTTCTGAACTGAGTGGTTTTTTTCGTATTTCAGGCCTGCTTATAGAACAAAATGAGTCTGCATCAGGAGTTGGTGACGGTGGTCTCTGCCTATGCAGCTGACCTTGGAAAAACCTGAGAACTGTTCTACTGGTCATCAAACCACGTCTGACGTGTCAGAACTCGTCATCACATACCATCTTTACAGGGCAACGCGTTAAACCGTCATCATGCAGTTATTCAATGCTAATTTATTTTTTACTTATTGTAAATGACTTTTGTTTAAAAGAGTTTTAAACCTTCCAGAATGAACTAGAACTATCAACAGAATCAAGAAACGGCTGCTTTGGATTTATGTCCCAAACATGTCTGATATCAAGAGCAGGTGAACTAATGCGAGGTTCTACGTTTGTGTGATACCGCTTTAAACCACACGATGTTGCAGACACTTTAACCAAGAGCGCATACTTGTTTCCAGCGACGGTGTGGAAAAAGACACGGGGTTAGGTCTCAAACTTGACATTGAGGTTCCGGTATGTCTGCCGCCCGTAACGTCATCACACACTTCCATTTATGCTCGCCATTACAGCGCAGGTAGCCGAATGATAGGTGTCGCCACTCAGACCGAACCATCAGCGCTGATGTAGGAAGTGAAGATTGGGCAGCGGTTGACTCGCACAGTAACCAGAGAACCAAAGCTGGCAGCTTCAGGTGCTCGTCTTCACCTGCAGTGCCGACAAACGGGCAGCTGCGACCTCTGACCTCAGAGGGCTGTCATAGGTGAACCGGTGACAGACCTTTGCTTCGTTCAGATGGATCTTGAAAGCTCTCTGACAAACTTTCAGTGTGTTTTGAGCTGTTAGCGATGTGCACATGCACGCTGCAATGGAGGACGAGGTGTTGGTGATTTACAGCATGGACAAAATGAGAACTTCATGTTGAAAAATTAGAAAATCATCCAGATTGTTTAGTGTCCAGAATCCTTGAAAGCCCGGATGATGATGATGATGATGATGATGATGGTAAGTGAGATCCAATTAACCAACAGGCTGGGTGATTGTCTTCATTTCCTCCTGCCCTTTTCCTTTCCTCTTTCCTTTCATCCTACACTCGCACTATAACGTTTCTCCTGATTTTTCTTCCCGACTTCCTTAATTGCTCATTTCCTTCTCCAGCGTTACATTCATCCCTTTCCCGTCCTCCTCGGCATCCTTTTCCTGCTTTTATGCTTCATTCCTTTTGTTTATTCCATTATTCCTTTTTCCTTCATCCTTTCTTTCTTCCTTAGTTTTTGTCTTCTTCCATCACAGCTTCCCTCATTTCCTCCATTCCTTCTGTTTCACCTTCAAACCAATCCTGAGCTGTTTTCCTCGCCGCTCTCTCCATCACGTCCTCGTAATGAGCGTCGTATTTAACCGCGGCATGTAAATCTGATCCATCACACTTTTATTGGTTCTGTCTTAAATCCTAAATGAGCTCGAGACACAAAGACAGACAGAGAAGACGAATGGGTTTGCTGTAACTTCCCAAGGTCGGCGTTGTACTTTCTCCACATCAGAGGAGCTGCCAGCTGTAACGGGGCCCTGAGACCATCGAGACAGAGCGCTGGAAATTAAACCAATAATCATTTTCACTGCTGCGGCTCCTGCCAGAAAATTCCCCGGTGTTTGTAATTTGTCTGTTTAGATTTGCTTCTCGGTGTGTACTTTATTATCTGCAGCCACCAGACTCTGTGGTCCTGGTGACTGCACATACAGCAGAAAGCCGAGGGAAATGCTGGGGTGCGGTGCTGCTCGGGTTTGAGGTTAGCGAGGTCCCGGGCTGGCAGATTTCTAACACCTACGCTGCCAGCTGCTGCCGTGGCGGTGGCTGCTCAGAGCTGGTGTGGAGGAGAAAGAAAACAGTTTCACTCTGTAAAAATAATATCTGAGAGAGGATATCTCGGGCTTGCTCCCTGGTGTGTCGGGCAGGTGATGCAGAATGGCAAACAGTCTCAGAGACTTTGACCTTTCAGATATAAAATGTCGCAGCGTTTCCCACACGTTGACTTTACCTGGAGGGGCTGCCCAGGTGTGTTTCAGAGTTATTCTTACTTCTTCGTGTGTCCAGGAGAACTATGCACGAAAGTTAGGTTATTGCTAACGAGTAACTGATCGCGGCGAGTCCAAGAGACATTTCATCGTCAGCAACTGCATGGATTTGGTGCCTCCAGCCGTCTGTGTCCACAGCAGACGATAATCAAGGAAAAAGTGCACCATCCTGCAGCCGGACAAACCCCGGCTCGACTGTCTTAGACTGGAGATGGAGGGCCACGCCACTCAGAACCTGCCGGACGTGGAGAACTGGTCATCAGGGACAACCATCATGGACTGTAGTCCAAGATGGCCGAGGTGGAGTTTGTCCACAGGATGAGGCATCTGGTTATTTCTCATTCAGTTTAATCGATCAACGTCATTAAGAAAACATGGTTTCACCTCCTTTTTGCATGCACTGATGTAAACACGTGTTAATTCTGTGGGAAATGGTGTCATCTTTTCATCACTTTCACATAGAGGATGTTTGTGTGAAATATTGTTGACATGGGGTCTGAAACACGACCTTAACCTTTGGTCACCAAATTCCAACGAAAAGTTGGAAAAAAGATTCTGGATGGACAACCAGAAAATATAATGCCTCTAATCCAATCATCCTTCATAAAGTGTTGAAACTGCTTTGAGAAATATATATTCAGTTCAACTCCAAAAAAACCTACACAGTGGAGGCCAAATGCGTAGTTAAATGGGTTTATGCCAGTAATGAAGACGGAGGAGGGGACCAAGTCCAAAATCCAAATCTTTGCTTAAAAACAAGCGGAAGCAGGCAAAAGGACAAAAAGACCAACTCTGTAAAACTGCCCAAAGCAGTGACAAGGTAAGATGAACATAAGAAGATCAGGGAAAGTCTGAGGAGCTTGACAGGTGAGCTAGGTGTGTGTGTTTGTACCGGGATGAGTAATTGGCAGATAGGGAGCAGGTGTGGAATAAAACAGTGAGACTAATGAGGGCAGGACAAACAGTCTGAGGGGGAAAATAACAAAGGAAGGAAGGAAAAGCGACACAAGAACCAATGATTAGAAAACAGGAAATAACTCTGTGCAGTGACCAAAAGAATTAAATCACTGATACAAACAGCAAATGGACGTCTGTGCAGAGATGGGCTGAGGAGCTCGGGATGAGTCTGGATGGACTCTGGGCATAGCCGCAGCTCCTCCACGTCCAAAGGGGACGGGAGAGGTGGTGAGGGCATCTGGTTAGGATCCCTCCTAGGTGAGGAGATTCAGACATGTCCGATCAGGAGGCCCCGAGGCAGACCCAGAACACACCGGAGAGTTTATCTCTTTGACGGACGGCTGGACGGACAGGTGGAGATGGCCCGAACCAAAACATCACAGCAGTCCAAACTTCGAGAGACTGAAGCTCGTTGTCTGTACGTCTGGCTCAGCTTTTTTTACATTTTAGTGAAATGACTGGAGTTTTTCAAAGTTGGGTTCAAACACATCGTCTTGTGTCTGATTATCATCGATGCAGTGATACAAACTGAAGACTTTGATGAGTTTGTTGGTAGTTTTGTTGTTAGAAGTCCCTCTGCCTCTGAACATCAGCACATCTAAATAAACGGTGATGAAGTTTGAGAGAAAAAGACCCGGCTTTGAAAAAAAGTATTAAAAAAAAACAAACATCAATAAATACACAAAAACGATGAAGCCTGGTGCACACACACGTAATCGGAGCTGTCAGACCAACACACACACACACGCTTGGACAGAAAGTTGTCTGCGGTCTCTCACACTGATGTTTCCTCTCAGTGAGCATCGGTTTATCGATCACGGCGCTCTCTGGAAGTTCTGCAGCTCTCGTGTTTTCTTGTGAGAATCTGCAGGAAATCAAATCAGCGCAGGTCAGGGAAGCGTGGCGTGGAGTCCCGCCGACCTCCGGCTCCAAACACAGCCTGCAGCCTTTAAAGCCGACAGTCCACCGAGTGCATCTGGCTGTCTGGCCGGGAGAAATGAGGGGATGTCAGGTCGATGTCACTGCAAACAGAGATTTAAGTACCTCAGTTTCACTTCTGATAAACTCCATGTTTGTTTAACTGCTTCTTGTAGAAAAGGTGTCATCGTGGAAATCAAACTTCCATCCCCGCTCTCGTTAACGCTGCGCCGTTTTGACGTTTTGAGACCCCTGAGATGTGAGAGCACTCCCAGAGTAACCGGCCCTAAAGCTGGATTTTATGGCCGAATGCTAGAAAATAACGATGTTGTTCGACCACAGAGGGAAGCAAATCTGTTTATGGCTACTGCAAACAGCCACACTTGAAGGTGGAGTGGGAAGCTCGCCATAAAAGCAAAGGGAGGCAGAGGGAGCCATGACAGAGAATAAAGTGGCAGAAATATTTATGTAAGAAATGAAAAATCCAGCTCATCTTTCATCTCCTCACAGATCCGGAGGTTTCAGGAACGCCCAGTAGAAATTCCTCCTAAAGAGTTTCTGTCCCCACTGAACATCTGAGAAGCATTTCTGATGATGTTCTTCAGCTTTACAGCCAAACATCGACCCCTCACCAGCGTACAGCCGGGCTCTCTGTGAAATAAACATGTTAAAAAACCTTAAATGACGTCTGATTTATTTTCCATTTCCAGAGTTTCAAAAGAGGAGCTTTGATTTGCGCAGATTCTTTTATTTTGAAAAATTAATTGCATTTACTCATACCACTTCCTGCTCTGCTTTGTGCAGCACGACTTGTGTCGATGCGATCGGCTCCGGCTGTGTCAGAGCTGGAACGCCATATTCCCGGGATAATGCTACACTAAGACAGGACGCGGTGATCCGGTGGATGTGAAGGGTCTCCACATGGGATCGCTTTGTCACTGGAGGTTGGTCACTAGTGGACATTCCAGGCTCTGGCTGCTTAAGTAACCCTCTAATGTAGTCACAGCCCTCATATGTCAATCATCAGTATCCTAGACTCTCATTGGTCACTTCAGTCACTCCTGAAGTTGAGAAAAGTGTAACTTTGTTGAACTCAGACGTCTCTGGTCTCTACGTCTCTGTTAGTCGCTTTCTTCATGGTGCTTCCTGAAGAGACCAAAGCTTGATGGTCTGTCTGGACTGCACATCTTCCAGATTTTTGATAGGACACCATCCAATCCAACATCTGGACGCTGGGTGGTTATGGGGTCATTTTGAGACCAAAGTTTGGATCTGAAACAGAACTTCATAAAGATACTGTAGCTCAGCACTGACCCTCAGCCTGGAGATGTGGTGTCCTGTACTAGCTGTTTGCTAAGAGGGTCCTGGGTTCAGGCCTGTGGAGGGATGATCTGTGTGGAGCTCCGGCTCCTCCACAGTTGTCCCGTTGGGTGGTCAGGACTCTGGACCTGCTGGTCTCTGTGATGTTTAGGTTCTTCTGTTTTGCCCGAACATCAGCGGCACCGCCGGTTGTTGCTGTTTGCTTTCAGCGCGCTGCCTGGAGGTTTGTCATGTGCACTAATTTGTCTTTTTTATTTGTTTGTTTGTTGTCACTCGTCTGCAGGTCCCTCCTGTGCTGTTGTTCAGGTTTCAGAAAGTCCTCAGAGGCTTTCACAGTCTCTGCTGCACAAACGTTTCTGTTTACTGCTCACTACCACTGTAATTTCCTGCAGACGCAATGAATGAAACTAAATTGGTGTGTGTGTGTGTGTGTGTTTTTTATACAGAAACTATGCACTACGTCGTGTCCGTGATGCCTTCAAGGCCAACAGAAATGTAGAGGATCCAAAGGCTGTGGAGAGACTGATGGAGGAGGGACGGCAGACTCTGGCACTGATACAGAGACAGGTATGACACACACACACACACAGGTTTGTGCTGCTGTCTTTGTGAGGACGAGACTGTGTGATCGTGCCCTCCACACTGATAAAAAAAACACCAGGTGAAATGAAAAGTCGAGAAGAGGAAGTGAGATCGGCGAGCAGTTTTCGCTCCATCAGTGTTTGTTCTGCTTGGTTCATCCCTACCCTGAGGATGAAACAAACAGATCTAAATATTGGGAAATCATTTTTGTTCCAGCAGTTAAAAATTAAGTTGTAACAGCAGTGGAAGTGGAAGAGTTTGTAACTCAATAAAATAAAAAACTGCCTGGAAAAAAAATTAAACTGAAATCAAAATAAATACAGTAAGAAAAATAATTAGATACACAGGTCAAAGTATTAAGTAATAATGAAATGTCTAAACAGCAGAGGGAGGATCAGATGATGATGAGGTGATACTGCGGCAGGTTCACGTGTTACCTGTGAAGGATTCCCGTTATATGTACGATGATGTTTTCCTTCACTTTATTTTTCCTCTCTGAAGCTTCATGAGCTGTGAGAAGATGCTGACATGAAACCAGCGTGAGGCAGATTATCCTTAATGTCATCATGAAGTTAATGCATTCATGGAATAACGAGCCAAACACATGTTAATATTGATCAGTGATCAGCTCCACCCTGAACCCTGCACCATCACTCTATCCTCACACAGACACACTCTCAGGTTAACCAGGTTAACTAGAATGCAGATGAACACCTGCTTACCGACTCACCACCTGTCCTGCACGCACGCGCGCGCACACACACACACTCATTACCTTGGCAGGTCAGGGCTAATCACCTCACTGTTGGTCACTTTGTTCCCTTAATGCACCAGCAGACTCTCAGCCAATCCCCATGGATGGCTGAGAGTCTCTCTCTCTCTCACACACACACACACACACACACACGTGTTCACACATACTGAAGATGGGGACGTGTGCAATTCATTGGATAATTAAAGTCTTGCTCATCTTCAACAGTCGGTTAAATAAGTTGTTCATAACTTACAGCTTGCGTGGTTTAATGATTTTAAGCTGCTATCTGAGGCTAACCAGCACAGACAGATGGAGCACCTCCCTCTAAGTATTACCGCTAAGAGACGTGCTAACCAGCGAGTATTTGGATGTGGAATTTACTGCAAAGACAGTAAAAAACACAAAACCAGTGCAGAAGTGTGTTTAAAGGCCACCAGGTGGCGATAGACTTCAGCCCTGCAGAAGTTTATGCGTGGATGAAGTTTGGCTCTGACGTCTGTAAACAGGGTCCTGATGGGTTTGTGGGTCAGTCGATAGACCGGTTTCACCGTCACACCTTCCCGTCACATCCAGTTTGCGCAGTCAAGATGGCGATGAAGAAACGCACGTCTCACGGCGCTGTCATGGTAAACTGATGCAGTCACATGGTCACAAGTACTGAACCACCGCCATGCTGCACCTGCAGGAGCTGTGAAGTAGGGCTGTTCGATATAACGATATATATCGGATGACGATATAAAAACATCCATCGTTTCATTTTACGCTATCGTTTGTTTCGTGGTGTCACAAAATAAACTGTTTACGGCAATATTTTTTCATGGTTTTGATGGTCACTGTAGTGGCTATATTCATTTCTTAAAGTTCTCTCTTTCTCTTATATTTAATATAACCACACTACGGACGGACAAGCGACTGTTTTTATGCGTTGTCGTTAGCAACAACGACGGTAAAACCATCGCGTGTCCGCTTGTTTATTTTTCACATAAACCTTTCACAATAAAGCTCAAGATCCTGTTGAGACTTTTCAAAATAAACTGAATCACGTGAAAGAGGATGCAGAGTGTTTACGGATGAG
>VUQG01018214.1:10285-21064 GCA_015106755.1 Etia nguti
ATTAACTCAAGACGAGGTCTTCAAATCACCTCTAAAAATGATCACCGAGACACTCGGACACGTAAATGACATATGATAAAATATCAGTGCATTTTGCGCTGCTGCGTTAAAAAAGATGTCATCTTAATTTGGGTGAATCAACCCTTTAAATCAGCCCCTTAACACGAGGAAACACGCTAGACAGAGCGTGTCAGCGCAGAGAACAGAATGGGCCTTGAACATCTTATGATATCGGTTGAAATTCTGCCAACCTGCTTTTCACACCAAACCTCGAATGAAGTGTGTGCAGCTTAAGGTTGGCTCACTAAGCTTAGAGGCTAACAAATCTCTTCATTCTTCTTTTATTAACAAAGAGCAATTCACAATACATTCAGCTGGCAGATTTTCACCCGCAAGAATGTTGATATGGGGCAGCTCTGCATTAAATCGGATTTTGTTCAATTACAGTGTTTAATGTTTTGAAAATCATTTATTTTTCACAATATCTGTGCCACCATGAGACGGTTTAGGCTTAACAGAGAAATTATAGCAAGTAAACTAAAGTGAAGGGGATGCTTAAGGATAGGCAGGGTTGTGGCGATGGTGTTGACCGTTAAGAAGTTGATATACAACAGAAGAAACCTCTTGTGTTACACACACATACAGCCACCCTGACCTCAGTCTCTTAATGTTTTCACTAAGGATGTTCTCTGTGCAATTAACATGCTCTCCGCTAGACAGTGTCTGTGCCAAAGCAAAATTGAGTGACTTCATTTTTCTGATTTAAAAACATCAGTTTTAGAAGATGTAAATGCAGATTTGAACAAAATGAAAATTTTCTAGCTAAATGATTGAAACTGTAAAAAAAAAACAAAACTGTGTAAAATATGATTAAACTATAATTACTACTGCTACTAGTAGAACTACTACTACTGCTACTATATACTTCATTGTGTCAGGTCTCTTTTTAGCTCCAGCCATCACTGGCTCTCTGTTAAATCCAGGAATGAATTTTAAATCCTCACATACCTGAATGATCAGGCACGATCATATTTTCGAGACTTTGTAGGATATAAAATGTTTCATTAAAATGCAGCTGAACTCCAGCCCTACTGCAGGAGTAATGCTTACTTTGCCTGCTTGTAACAGACTAAGTTTGGTGCATTGTTGCAAGCTTTTTATGACACAATCCTGAGTGATGGAGGGGGGGTGTTGTTTGGGAAGCTGTTAGGTTGGGATCTGGCGTGCACTTTGCAACATGCAATAGGAGATTAACCAGAGCTATGCATTGATTAGGCAGGTAGGAGCAGGAGAAGCTTCTCTTTTTTAGGTAGGTTGAAAATAAAACACAGAGAGGATAGAGAGAGACTTCTCCAACCTCAGGGATCAGATCTTTGCAGGAGGGTAAACAGAAGGAAAAGACATTAATGCCACAAAAACACACAGAGACACAGAAAGAGTGAGAGGAAAAAGACAGCAGTACAAGACCCCTCCTGTTAGGTCCGCACGGAGCGAGGGGAAGGGCTTCACCCCTCAGAATCCGCTTGATGAGGTCGCCCACTGGGTGACCCCACTTGCCACCTGCAGCCAGACAACCGGGAAGCCGGCCAAATGGACATAGACAGACAGACTGACTGACGCACTGAAACAAGAAAGAATAGCTTTTTTTTATACAAGAAGAGCACACAAGACAAAAGGACACAGACAAGGGAGGAAAAAACGACAAAAGCCACTGAAGTGGAAGACTGGCACCAATGAAGGAGTAGAAGACAGAGGGCAGATGAATGAAACATGAAGGTGGCGTTTCGTTTTGGTTGTCTGTTTGAGATGCTGGGATGAAGCGTGACAGGGGTGAGGAGATGGATGGGAGGTGAACGGGTGACGAATTGAAGGCACAGTTTTTGTTTTTTGGCACACCCATCCTTTCTGAATGTATACCCCACCCCTCCCCCACTCAGAGAACATCACCCAACCATTTCAGATACTTTTCAGGAAAGTTTCAAGTACAGACGAACGTACCATCAGCCTAGATGCTTCAGTAGGAAAAACAGACTGAATTTGGATTACAAATACACAGAGACACAGACCAAGACAAGGATTCAGCACTGGTTCTTGTGAAAGCCAAAAAAGGAGGAAACCCGACCACCACGCCACCCCCCACCCTTTCCTAGTCTCCAGCTCTACTCACCACAGGGTCCTAGGTGCTTGGTGGGGATGGGGGTCTTGCTCAGGCACTCCGCTTTGCGTCGCATGCAGTCATTGGTGTATGTGTTACCATCCTTGCCACACAGAGGCTTGTAGGTGCCGTCACACTCGATGGGATCACAAGAGCAGCGGGCGCTCAGCTGTTCCACCAGACACACAGCATAGAAGGGACAGTCCTTGCATTCGTCTGCAAGAAAAACAAAACAATTGGATTGTACAGGGGATAACCCTACCTTAACCTTAACCTTAACCCTTCCCCCCTTTCAGACCCACCATTCAGTGACCCTTTTTTGCTCTATGTGTGAACATCTGCTTTCACTGATTTATTCTTTTTATTTCCTTTAACGTGTGCAGACACTGATTAGGCTTTTTCGTTTCCAACTGCCAATTTTGTAACAGCATGACAGACTGATCATCACAGATGAAAGCACTGAAGAGGTACTTAGCAAACATAAAAAAAAAAAAAAAATTGAAGCTAGAGAAGTGTCAACCTGTTGTTCTTCCTGCTGTGCTAACTTGCTGGTACAACCATAAGGACATAAACCAGGCTATAAATCATCAGAGTAGTAATTATATGTGTGCTTACTGCTGTTTATGGAGATAGGTGATGTTAGCAGAAGCTAAGTGTTTTGCAGAAATGCATGAAAGAAACACATCAGAAATTCATATATTCAAGACTGGCCAATGCACATTTTAACAAAGTAAAATCATATAAAAAACATATGTGAAGGGGAAACAGATGGGTTTGTGTGTATTAATTTTCCATAATTTTGAATGTACCTCACAAACAGGTTGGGGATTTATTGTAAAGACAACACTGGACACTACATCCAAGTCTCCTCAGCCGGCATGCTACTCTGCTACATGTGCTGCAAAAAGTGCCCAGAGTATTGGAAACGATGTAGCTGGAGCCAGTGGGTTGGACAAAGTCTGTGATGACTGAATTTTGCCATTACACCAAGCATCTTTTCCTACAGCATATTATGTGTATATATCAAAATTATTCCACCCTATTTGCCAATACCTCCAGTATATCTGCAGTAGGCCCATGTTAGCTGTCGATCTCTGACAAACAACAAATTTACTGACAGGCTAACATTGGAACGTACAGCCATTCTATACGAGCATTGATTAGAAATGATTTCAGCTACATTTAAATGATCAGCCAACACACCACCACAAGGCGAAAGTGCTTAAAAAGAAGTTGCACAACATTTGTTCCTGTCAAGTAGATTATTTGATGCTTTATTTGTTACATAACCTTGCTTGGATGCTGGATTCATAAAAGATACAATCACAAGAAAATCGGTCTTGTCAGGTGACTGCAGTGGTTTGAACCAATCAGCTTTGTATGAGCAAGAAGATCACAGCTGTATTTTAGCCTACACTGACCATTTTTTTTGGCCTGTGATTCTAGCTATGGTTTGTTGATGTAACTGGTTGAAGTTAGCCCAAAGTTGACACTGACATGCAGAAGGTTCATCTCATCATCTGCTGTGTATTTATTGTGCTGTTTTCTTCCCTATAACAAACAAGGATGGCTTCCCAGATGGTTCTGTGCAACAAACCATCTGTTACATCAGGTTATCTGTTCTACGCACATTAGACGACAAAACTGTCCACAAAGTAAGTTCACATTACATTTCACAGGGAGTAATTGACTAGAAATGATTGCTATAGCCAACAGTAGTGGCTGGATGAATGAGAGTGAGTACCAGAGGAGTTATTAGACATATTTTTTATAATAGTTATAGCTTTCATTGCAGTTTAAAAGCCTGTTTGGGAGCCAATTTAGCTCAGTGTGTGAGTGGGTGAGCATATGCTACACGGCCAGAGTGCCGCAGCACGGGTTCAAGACTGACCTGCAGCCCTTTGCTGCTGTCCCTTCTCTCTCCCTCGACTTTCCTGTTTATCTTCAACGCTCTACTATCAAATAAAGGCTAAAATACCCCCCAACAAATGATCTTTAAAAAGGAAAAAACAGCCCGTTTGTATTTTTAGCATTCCATTTAGTTTTTGGTTTGCCATCAGCAAAAAATAAGCAAACCTTGTAGCCCGCACTATGAAGGGACACCTAATAAGACTGCAAATACCCCAGAAAACCTTACTATATCAGCGTGCCTGTGCTCCCCTCTAACTTTAATAATAAAGTTTGGCAATAACTTTAAGAAAAAGCTCAAGAATTAATCATGAATTTCATTTTAGGGTCATCTTTAAGTCTAAACTATTATAGTCATACCATTTTGACTCACTAAGCAGAAATCTACTGTGGAAATTAAGAAAAAAGAAATACTGGTAATATGAAATGGCAAATTTGCCACTGAAGTGAGAAAATTCAATTTGAGGCAAGCCTCTGTTCTGGAGGCACTTGAATTTATTCCATTGCTGATCAGTGGATCAAATTTGTACACCAATTCAATTCCTTCTTCTCTTCTCTTTAAAAGCCTGTCATGCCACACTTAATTACATCGGTGCTGTATCAGACTGAGAGGGGTACAAGGATGTGCAATGGTCATGGTTACAAGTCGAAATGGCCATTTTCATTAGTTACCAATTTGTAATTTGCTTAGGGATATGATTTCATGGATCTCTGTTTCAAATTGAATTATTCTTTCATTTGAAAAGGCACAGCAGAAAGAGAGGGAGGAAAAAAGGAAAAATAAATGTCCATCCCATTGCTCACATGCATGAACATGTCAGCATGCACACACACTCTCATACAGCACACACGACCCTACTTAGGCTGGGATTTGGGCAATTTTAAGCCCTGACGCTCAGATCGGCCCGTGAAGCGGAGCAGAGAGAAGAACCGGGCTGTATCAGCCTCCGTTGCTGACCATACCAAAAGACGTCCTGCGGTGATCTGTCCTTGGTGTTGTCAGGGGGTTTTCATACATGGGTGGGGGTCTCCGCACATTACTGCTGTAAACCCATACAGCTGTAGCTTTGTGGGACTTCAGTAATAACACAGCAGGAAAATTGGATTTCCTCCGATGGCTATCAGACATACAGTAAAAGCTGACAGCTCTTTGTTGACTACGGCCTAAACCTCATGTTGTAATAGCACAGATAACAGCCCTGGGGGCTCTTATCAGGCTGGAGGAGGCTAGTGCTAGCATGGATACAATACAGACCCCGAGACCTGGGAGTAATTTATCTCTCTGGAACACAGCTTTAAAGTTTGATTTTGATGCTAGTCTATCTGTATGTGTTAAAACATTGGCTGAAAGTATTTCAATTCTTGCATAATATATGGTAATAGGATAGCAAGGTTTCACTGATACCATATATACCACGCATATATAAAACCCTGACAAGCCAAACAGTTTCAGCGGCTGCATGATTTCCTTGTTGTCCTTTTTCTTGCTGGGGTTTCAACAGAGTGGTTTGTCCAGACTGAAACACAGACTTCACTGTTATTATTAGTCAGCCCTTGTAATAAATGTGCAAAGAAAGTTTCTGAAATCAAGCAGACAGCTGTGTAGTCTACTTGTAAAGTAAAGTCTCTTATATCAGTAGATACATAAGACCTTTTAATTTTTTGTCACTTTTCCTACGACTAGAACCAGCTGTAGATGCTGCAACTACAGCAACAGTCTGCTGTTTTTAAGACTCCAAGTCAA
Source organism: Etia nguti (assembly GCA_015106755.1). NCBI lineage: Eukaryota > Metazoa > Chordata > Actinopteri > Cichliformes > Cichlidae > Etia > Etia nguti. The sequence continues at coordinate 16,093 of VUQG01018214.1, forward strand.
ATATGATTGGTCAGCCTACAACAGACTACAAATGAGACATAAGAGAGCTTCTGCATAATCACGTACCAATATAGAAAGATATTATATTGTTGAATTTTACAAATACCACGAAAGAGAAATTTGGCTGAAAGTTAAATAATAAAAGACTAAGAGCAGGGATGTCTGACTCATTCTACATTGTGGGCCACACGCAGTCAGTTCTGATCTTAAGTGGGCCGGACCAGTGAAACTGCCCTTTCTGCCAGTAAAAAGACATTTAACAACACTTTTAAATGCTGGAGATTTCCTAATATGAGAACAAGACATGCAACTTCAAAAGTAACTCTTACTTTTCCTACACGATAAAGAAATGCTGCTGTAGAAATGAAAGAAATGTAAAAACAATTTGTAAAAACTGAACTTTCTATAGCTGATAATGAAAAACCACAAAGCTTTGGCCATGGGGGAGGTCTCTGTGAGCAAGAAAAGCTAAAGTATAAACTCTTGAAATTCATTAAAAAGTCCAGAATTTATGCCCTCCTTTACATTTTCCAAAACCAGAAACTGTGAGCCAGATTGAAGTCTTTGCTGGACAGATTCGGACCCTCGAGCCTTATTTTCAACACCCCTGACCTAGACAGACAAATGGGTACCCCTTGTTATACCTACACACTGATAAATTACAATATTTGAATTCATCTCAACTTATTTTCATGCATTTTTTTTTAGATTATTAATAGGAAGAGCAGGGCAAGGTCTGCTAAATCCCTGTTTCACACAGCATAAAAGACTCCTTTATTTAAGTCATGGCATTTGAGTATTTTAATCACTTGCATCACTAAACGACTTTCCAAGATTTTGGGGGATCTGAATTGAAAGGGTTGCAGACTTTAAAGACAACAAGCTTCATCCTTACCCAGCGTTGTGCACCGTCCTGCGTGGATCTTCCTGAGCGTGATGCCTTTCTGGATGCCCGTCGCCCTCATAGCGCACTCACTGGCGTACGTCCGGCCATCGCTCGCACACAGAGGCTCATCGCTTAGGGGGCACAACTCGAGTGGCACAAAGTTCAGCGGCTGGCGAGTGAGAGGCTCCACACGGCAGTTCAAAATGTTTTTGCACGGATCTGTAAAGAAAAGATAAGAATGTGTACTGCAGTACAGCATAACATACAGTACAATATGATACGGAAGAAATTACAGTTTGCCACTTTTGCTAAATAACAGAATCCCATTCTCAGAATCACACTATCAAACTCCCATTTATCGAATAAATCACAGAACAGTTTTCACCTAGTTAGACACAATTTGCAGATCTCGCTTAATCTCTTCTCTTCTCTGAATCTCTGAACACATTCTCACACTTCACCACAGTGATTTACTTGTGATGCATAATACTAACCACTGGAGGCAGAGATTAAACACAGCTACAGCAGAGATGTAGTTTTTCTTTTTTTAAACACGGTGACTCAAATACGTGAACTGTTGTTGCTAATTATGTAATGAAACTTGTATTTCCCAGGTAGCAAAGGTAAGTGGAAGGTTGATACTAACAACGGAAGGCAACAAGCCGAGAGGCGGAGGAGGAATACAAGAACGAGCACAATTTAGAGCAGTCATTTTCGATGATCTTTGCTGAGCAGCTGTGATAGACCATGTTTCTGCACATGAAATGAGAAGCAATATGAAAACAAATGGAAAAAACCTACAGTAGGAGAGTGCTGCCTTTTTTACACACAATACTAATAATGCTTTTATGAGTCTTACTTCTTATTCTGTGCAAAAGTCTTGCTTCCAAGGAGCCAGACCTTTTTTTGTCATTTTTAAAAAAATACACGTTTGGGCTTTTTGGCAATAACAGAGCGGGGAGAAGAAGCTGGAAGAGACAGACAAGGAGAAGACAGGGTAGATTAACCCAGGCTCCTGCTTTAGTCTTGTAGCATGTGGGTCACCTGATTAACCTGCTGAGCTAAACCAGCACCCTCTTGTAATTTTTTAAAGTGCTCTTGAGCAGTGCTTCTCCAGGCTTTCTGAAGATCTTCCAACATTTTTTCTGTGAACATTGTCTGCTTTTTCACTCTTTTTGAGTATAGGCCTCCACTTAACACTGAGCTATGAATTGTAGCATAAAGAAAGGCAGCTAACTCCAGGGATTAACCGGTGTTGTCTACACATCACCAGCAACTTACCAAAGCTACATGTCAGTAGCAGCCTGTCGCAACAACAATAATTTGTTCTTATGTCTTTGAATCAAAATGAATCAATCAAAAAAGATAACACGGTTTGACGCAAACAAGTAGTATTTTTTCCACCAAAAAGGTGATTACCAAAGACTTATTAGCCAAAACTTGGCATACCTTGGTATGGTACGCAATGTGTTCTTAGGAAATCGAGGAAACTGGAAAAGTGGAGGCCAAAAGAACAATTAGCAAACATGAAAAAAAACGCTATTACAGCACAGGCCTGACAGAGGACCTGAAAGCATCTGGACCTTTAGTTGATCCATCCACTGTTCAATGAAGCCTGAGCAGAAATGGTCTCAGTGGAAGGAGATCCTATTCTTAAGGAATGGAAACAGGGACCAAAGCTCCTACAGCGTGATGAATCCAAACTTAAAGTCAAACTTAAAAATCATTGTCAATATGTACATAGGTCAGGACAGAGGTACAACAATAAGTGTCTACATGTATCATCCAGTGGTGTTGATGGAACAACAAATGATGGAATTATGAACACAGAAACGTACTGTGAGATTTTGATTCACCATGTAACAACATGTGGAAAGCATCTGATTTGCAACAGCTTAATTTTTCAGCATGACAATGATCCCAAACACAGTAGAAGCATACCTGTATAGAAAAACACATAATGGAAACCTATGTGCTGGCTTACCCAGAGCCTGGACCTCAACATCACTGAAGCAATGTGGGATTTCTAACGATACTTAAAGAAATGACCAGAAAGCTGTCTAAAAGAGTTCATGATGTTCCAAAAAAAGTGGTCATACCAAATATTGACTTTAAGAGAATAAAGTAATCTCAGTAGATTTTACGCTGCAACCATAACCCTGAGTGTATACTCATGTTTGTAGAACAAGTCTGTCTTTATTTCATGTTTCTGTCACTTTTGTGTGATTATGTTTTCTCATTTCTGTTGTAGTTTGCAATGAATGCTCAGTAGTGTTATTTATTTTGACTGCTTGTGTGAATTATCTAAAAATATTGTGTAGTTTGGAGCTCGGGGGAAAAAAGGGTGTTGATGCATTTGTGTGTGGGGTTTTTTTTTTCCTAGAAGAGTCAAAGGTTTTATGAAAGTAGTTTGAAAATTAGTTCTCGTGTTTAAAGTTTGGAGAAAAGGCCATAAGGTTTCAGGAAATGTGTCTTAGAATTTGTGAAAAACTGTAATTAGACTCTGAGGGAACATAATCTAAAACATCTGTGACCATTTTTTGGTTCTGTGGAAAAGTGAACAACGCTTCACTGGCAAAAGAAAAAAGCAGCACAGTATAACAGGATGTGTTGTGTCTCTGGATTAATTGTGTTCAAATTGGCAACTCCTTTCAAAGAAAACTTTTTAAGTCCTGTTAGATAAAGCGTTGGTAAGTCATCTTTTAATTAGCAGGGAACAGTCTTATATCTCTGATATGTCATCTGAGAAGAGAAGAGAAGAGAAGAGAAGAGAAGAGAAGAGAAGAGAAGAGAAGAGAAGAGAAGAGAAGAGAAGAGAAGAGAAGAGAAGAGAAGAGGAATATCTCCTTCACAGATATTATCAGTGGCCCGGCAGCTAAGAGCAGCTCAGAGTAGGACCTTGGATGTGAAGGGGAGACAAGGAAACAGATGAAGAGACGATCGGTTTGATTTGCTCTCTCGCACCTCCTTCCTTCCAGGGGAGTGTTGGCCTGGCACGCTTGGCCCTATCAGTCCGTGATCATAATGGAATTGGTTTGTGGATGTGTGTGATGGGGGTGTTACTCCTTGAAACAGGAGCCCAGGCTTTATCCTGCTCGCCACGCTTTCAGCATGTGGGAAGACAAAGGATTTATGTAGCACCGTGACATATTAAATCACTGCCAAGCTGCCGGCGAGTCATTCAAAACACACCAAGGATGAAACACCCTATCATCAGAAAAGGAGTAGAAAGAGAATGAGAAACAGAGAATAAGGGAGAATGGTTTCCAGAGACCTCTGGCAGCGATACAAAGAGTGACAATGCTGGGACAGAAAAAGGGACAGAGCGCTTTGGCTGCATAGGGGTGGGACGCGGAGTGACCATAGGCCAGGCCTCGGATTGTTTTCTGTGTGCACAATACAAAGGCTTGCAACTGAGCAAACAGGGGTTTTATCGTAATGCACGCAGCGTCTCTGCATGACGCAGTGCCTGACCCACCAGCCAGACCATTATCTGAGAGAAAGACCATTACTACCCATTAAGCGAGAATAACAGCTTCTAGAGTCCATGCTTTTCCTCTAGCTGAGCAAGTGGGGTAATTACAGAAAGAATGGGCTGTTTTCTGTAAAAACTAGCAGTGCAGATAAATCAACAACATTTGCCTGGCGAGGGCTAGCAAGTTGAAATAGCCAATGCTCAGTTGAAATGGCTGCAGGAAGATTTAAAGCACCATCAGGGCCAACCAGTTCCCTGAGCTGACGTCGTCCCCAGGGGAGACGGTGCAACCCGGGTCACTTTGGCCGACTCACGTTGGATTTATACGACCAACCTTCTGCCTGTGGACAAACACATCCATCTCTCGTTGCCTACCACCCGCTCTGTCTCCTGGAGGCTCCTGCTGCTAAAAGACAGAGTTACTATCTGTAGTCTTTCCCTCCGTCTTCCTCGCCACAGAATAAAAAGAGCTAAATAGTCGAGCGCCTTGAGAGTAAACAACAATTGCCTGATGAGACAAGGATGAGCCAAAAAAAAAAAAAAAAAAAAAAAAAAAAAAAAAAAAATTTAAAAAAAAAAAAAAAAAAGACAAAAAAAAAAAACAAAAATGG
>VUQG01018214.1:25371-51396 GCA_015106755.1 Etia nguti
AACACTCCCCCCCCCCCCCCCTTTCTTCTAATCACAAGCACGCAGCATTTGTGTGGACAGGCCTCCTTCAAATTTCTGCACTCAGCAGGTTTGCTTTATTTAAACCACAGGGCTGGCATTGTCTGGCATTGTGGGATGCATTGTAACTGAACTACCTATGTGCCTAATTGCGAATTCATGTGCTGTGGGGAATTCTGAATACACGCCGTCACAAATCAACACTTGATCAGCTCTGCAACTTGCTCTTTTAATGCCAAGTGGATTTCAAATTGGGATCACAGTTTGTCTGGTTGTGATGTGCTGTGCGGGATATGCAGAAGTTAGCTGGGTGCTTGCAAATAATTGATTAGTGCTGCCCACATTTAAGGTGTGTGTTTCTCAAACTGAAAACTATGCAGCGTTGCGGGAACATAAAATCAATGCAAGGTGGGCGAAGAAAATATGCAGATTTGCCGTCTTTCCCTGCCTGATCTGAGCTGAATGAAGCATGTTGAGAAGTGTACATTTCTGAGAACTGCAAGCTTTTTTTTTCTGTTTATTGTTCTGCATGCATGGAAATTAATTTAGCATCAAACTGCAGTAATGCATAATTTAGAGAATAACAACAACTGTGAAGCAAATCCTTTTGCACTCCTGGCTGTAGTTTAAGTGTAGAAGCTGCTGAAGTGTTGGGTGGCACTTTGTAGCAGCTTAACTATAATATGTGAAGTCTCTTACAGAGCTAAAGCTAAGCTATAGCTTAAGTGGTATTGTTTTCACCTTCTGAGCCCGTGCGCATGTGTGTTTGCATGTTACGTGGAAAAGTGCAGATATGCAGACACGTAGTGTAGTGAAAACTACCATTAAGGCAGTTCGGGGTAGTTTGGCAGGTGTTTGTGTGTCTGTGTCTGCGATGTCTTCCAGAAAAGTGGGGCAGAGGGGTTTTGGAGAATGGGGATTACAGTGATCCTCTCCCTCCTCATCTCTCCCTCTGGCAGTCAGCAGACTTTCCAGGCAGGTGGGGAGCTCCACTTCTCTGATCCACTGTTTTGTGCTGTAGTTTATTAATGCTTCATTAGGGACACGGAGCTGTCAGTGCCGTGCTGGCTTTACTTGATACCCCGCTGCCACGAAACCAGACGCGCACCAGATGCGTGCGCAAGTGTGGGGAGAGTCATATATGCCAGTGCACGTTTGGAGGCAGCAATGGAGTTCAGATAAGTCTGCAAGTGAGTTTGTGATATGTATGCATGTGTACCTGTGTGGGTGTGTGTGTGTGTTGTGCTTCCTGTTGTGCTGGTAGTGATAAGGGAGATATGGGGCTGAAGCTAATCAAATGCAATGATGCGATGGAGGGGGAGCTCGGCAGTGTGTGTTCTAATCAAGAACCCTCTTACACCCATCAGCAGCAGGAGAAGAAGAAGAAGACAGTGAGACAAAAACAAGTAACAAGGGGACTGAGTTAAAATACTATGGAAAAAGTCTGATGAAAAAAATGCAGGAACAGAAAACTGCACCAACTAACATTTTGATATTTGAATTGTAACACAACTCTGCAGAGTACATCAGAATAAATTGCTTATACCTTAAACATAAAATGCTTAAATGGGAAGTATGTCAAATGTGTGATGTTCACTTTAATGTTGTGCCTTTAAATGGTAAAAAAGACAATGAGCGAGGAAACACGATGACTGGTATTGATTTTTTAATCTCAATCATGACAAAAAAACAATTAGGTATCTCAACCAAAATGCTGAAATACTCCTTTAAAATAAAGTTGTGCGTATAATTCCCTTGAAATTTAGCCAGTTACGCTGCTGCTTATCATGGATTAATGATGCTGGGCCAACCAAGCTGGTATACAAGAGTAATGTAGTAATTCAAATGCATAAGTATCTTTGTAAGCATATAGTAAAAACCATAGGATGATTTAAACAGAGTTATGCACTTAAAAAAAACCCCCACAGTACCGAAGACAAACTGGGCATGTGAAATGCAGAAGGACCGCAACAATGGGCACTTGGCGTTGTTTGAATAAAGACAAAGCAGGCAGGGAAAGATAGGAACTTGAACAACAACAACAAAAAAAAAAAAAACAGACCGTAGATGAAGAGGTGGTGAGGAACTAGTAACAGAGAAGTGTGTAGAAGGGAGATAAGGGAAAGGGTCAGTATGGGAGAAGGAAAGCAGCGGCATGGAATGGTCAGTAAATCAACAGACAAGATCGACAAAGACTGAAATCCAAGAACTAAATATGGATGAGAATCTGCAGCCAGATACCCAAACCAAGTGGTGAGGAGCAGGAGGCAGGGACTGAGGGAAGGCCAAAGGATTAACAGTCCTACACACCTCTCCAACACGCTTTACACACACACACACACACACACACACTCTTCGTTCCCTCTACTGTGAGGCCAATGGCTGGAAGATGATTCTCTGTGTTTGATGTAGTTCTTCAAAGCGCTCCACTGAACTGCAGCTGTTGCTCTCTTTTACACGCTTTGCTGTTTTACCCTTGAGAATGGAAAACAAACCACAAAAAGCCCTCATCATGCTCCGGTCGTCGGCCACACACACAATCAAGAAGTGGAGATGTGAGTACAGTATGTCTAAGCAGATTTTTAACCAAAGGTCTTATGACAGTTTAGTTTAGTTTAGTTTAATTTAGAAAGATCCCCATTAGCTGTAGCAGTGCAGCAGCTATTCATCCTGGGGTCATAAGATCTTAGTTGCTGCTCTTTGAAATCAATATTTAAGAAAAAAAATACGAATGACAGACGCAAAAACAGGGGATAAAATACAAAAATGTCACATTGCTTGATTTTTGGAACCAGAGCTGTCATTTACTGTTGGCAGATATCTTACGCTTGGAAAATGCAGTAAAGCACAGGTGGGGTGCTGAAATGACAACACAGGCCCCATTTATTCTGCTGAGTGACAGAAAGAAGGTGGGATGGGATTAAATCGCCCGGGTATGGCATTTATGACAAAAACAGACAGAGATGCACAGGTCTTTTAAAAGGACAACACATAATTTAACAGCAACAACAACAACAACAAAAAACACTTAAATTCTTCAGTAAAATATCAGCGAATATTAACACGCTCATTTAAATAGCACCATTTGATGAAAACCCAGTGGCACATTAAATCCCTCCACCAACTTATCGTGTGCATCATAATTGGAAGAATCGAAATGCTTTTTCGAAACTAGCAAAATGTGTTTGGGAGAGGGAAATGCCCCCGTTGCTCGACTGGGAGATCAGAGGTGAGATACAAAACGGCAGCCCTGCAGCCAGTCTAGTGTCCAAAAAGGCTGATTCTGCTTCATAACGCAATGGGGGGGACTTTTCAAAATTCAAACAAATGTTTTTGGCCATTCAGTGCAAAGAAACAAGCTGTAAACACAGCAATAATATGTTATCCACTCATAATAATGTTGAAGGTGCCCTAAGTGCACTGCTAAAGGAGTCCATGAATGGCTGCACATCATGTGTCAAACCATCCAGACGTTGTGACAACTCACTTTACTTTAGCCCTGTAATCCACATAAACAAGCTGAAAGAGATAAAAGGTAAAAAGAAAAGACAAACACTGGCTGATGGGCAGTTTCTTTAACCTCAGGGCCTCTCTGTCCCCTTAATAGCCTATGGGAAAAAGCCTGTATTACCTATTGGCAAGCTGTCAGTGCTTGTACCAGGAGTTGTTTCTCTTGGATTAAGGCCTTTTGAAAGCAACAAAGAAGATCTTGGTGCCAAAATAAGTTGGGGAGTGTAGCCGGAGGCACTATTAACTGCTTCTCTGTTTACCTCTTTAAGGCCAGGAGCCCACATAATCAATAATGTATTCATGTGGTTTTTAAGTGTTGAGCTCTACACCAGGCACCTCAGGATCAAAAGCACCAAACACCCCCCCCCCCAAAAAAATAAATAAATAACTGGTTAGACACAGCATACTGAATACACAAATGCTTAAATTAAAAGATTAGGTAGGGTAATCCTAAATGAAGTTCTTCTAATTGCACCTTGTTTTTGTGACATTTTCTTCCTTTGTGAGTTAGTAAAACTGATTGTTTTTAACTACTAAAGTATAATTTGACTCTACTGGTTACTACTGCAGTCTCTGGTTTCCTATTAATAGTGTAGGATCATGACTGTGAGTGTCAGGAAGGTTATGAGTGCGAAGTTAGTCAGCTACAGATACCCTGCACGCTCTATCATGCTGTGTTGTTCTATGTTTGTGGTAATTTGTATGCTTTCATATTAGCAAACCTGTGACACTACGAGTGAAGCGGGTTGCGGGGTTCATGACAATCTCCATGTTACCACAGGTAGAATTATAAAGGGTGATGCTCTGCTCACTGTAAAAAAGAAATATCTTTGCAGTCAGTATTAAGCAGTTTAGCTGATGCTGATTAAATAATCACTCACCACATACATTTCATGAATGACAAATGTTATGATCTTATTTGATATTTTGCATTTTTCATTTTAGAAAGTAAGAAAATTATAATGCAACATTGTTTTTTTAAATACCAAAATTCAAAGACTATGAAAAAATAAGTCACATTAACAAAGTTATTCACGTTGTAGCCCCATAGTGTGGCGGTGTACACATTTGAATAACAAACAAAAAAATCAGTTTCGGTAGGAGACACAAATCTCCTGGGGGCTACGTCAGGAAGAGCATCCTGTGTGAAAGTCTGCCACGGAGCTACCCGCTGTGGCGAATAAGGTAGTAGCTGAAAGTAGCTAAGAAAATGCTGGAAGTTGAGTTAATAGGCACTGTGAATTAAACATAATAAAATATTACAAATAAAATTTAATTAGATTATTTAAATGCTGATTACATTACATCCGCTGAAAAAAAAGACAATTATTAGTTGGATCTGTCAATTTTTGGGGACTTGGGGACTGATTTGTGTCCTGAAACTGAGTTTTGCATTCAGAATATCCTCCCTGGACCCAGAAAGAGGTACAAAGACTCATGTGGGCTAAGTGGCGCATATGCCACAAATTTCCTTTCATTAGCTCCTGATTAACTGGAGCTGGTGGTGGTGGTGGGGAGCCAAAATCAGTACTGATGTTCAGTGAAGCATTGGCTAATCATGCTTGGCCTTTGCTATCAAAAAACTTGCTAATGACCGGTAGCCGCTGGGGGCGAAATGCAGTTCGGAGCTGCTGAAAAGTCCCTTACAGTGGGTGTTTGGTCTTCAGTACAAACACAGGCATATCTGCGTGAAGACATACAGTATCAGCACACTCTTCACCTGAATGCAGGATAAGCTCAAAGTGTGATAGTGCACGCTGCATTATCTCTTTTTTCAATAGTCTCACTTAAATAAACATCAATTTAAGAGTTCTCTGTCACCAGCTGATAAAGGAGCAAATAAATCTAAAGCCATATCATGAAAGCAGTTTAAAGTCAGCAGTTCCCAGGCTGGGTGCTGAAACTGTGTGGTGACTAACAATAAAAATTTGAGCTCACTTTGCTTTATTCTCATTAAAGCCTGAAAGCAGATCCAAAAATTGCTAATATTAAGCAAATAAGAAGATCTCCCAGTTCACAGCTCATAACCTGCCTATGAATAGACGTAAACCACAATATTTAGAACCCAGCTCATTAAGCTTTGACTTTCCAATAACTGACTGAAACAATCAGTCAATTACTATCTACTGTATATGATATCTATATTAAAGCTAATGAACAGGGGGAAACAATGAAAACACACCACAGTAATGACTTTTTTGCATTGAGGATTTTGGCTTAATTAGGAAAATTAAAAACGAGTAAAACTTTTACGCACCTTTATGAACACCCAGTTTATAAAGCTGCAATCAGATAAAACTACTCAAGCGACATGCCCATTTCAGCCTTCCAATACAGGACCCTATTTAACGTGAAAACAATTTAAACTATTTTGATAAGGCTGCAGGAGGAAGAGAGAGTACGCATGAAAGTGGAGCAGAAGAACTGACATTTATTTAGAACAAACAGTAGATGGAAATAACTTGGATTTATTCTCTCTCTTTTCTGGCAAGCATTATTACTGCAGGCAGGGACTGTCTGTGTGTGTGTGTGTGTGTGTGTGTGTGTGTGTGTGTGTGTGTGTGTGTGTGTGTGTGTGTGTGTGTGTGCGCGCGCCTGTGTGTGTGTGTTTACGTGAGCCATTTATTCTAATTGTGAGGAAAATTGAAAGCCATAGAACACAAACACATTTTACGGAATGAAGGTATATTGGCCTGTCCTTACAACTTTCACAAAGCTGGAATGAAGTTAGGTTGAATGAGGAAAACGATAAAAAAAGGCAGCATTTGCCAGAGAAAAGTCATATGGGTTAGCCTGAGCGATTAGTAGTCCTGGCGAATGAAATAAAACTGAACTATTTGGTCCACTAAGAAGCCGCATTTTAATTTGCTTGTGTTATTGCTGAAAAAACCAGAAGAAAACTTGATTCTGAGTCAGGACACAGAACGGGGAGGAAGTGTTCAAAAATGGGCAACGAAGGAAACACAGAGAACACTATTATTTCGTTGATGTACAAGCAATTCAGTGTGAAATATTTTCTACACGAAATCATGCAGTCACAGAGTTACAGGAGCTCCAGTGCCACTAGAAAACACTTACAGCTTAATTGCAAGGTTTCAGGCAGAAACGGGAAAATCATTTTAAAAATGGCAATTTTAGCAGCTAAAACAACAGAATAAAAATAACAGTTTTGAACTTTGCAACTAATTGTTATTTTCCTTGTTGCCTTTTGTTTTTCTGATGGATCATTTTAAAGTTACAGTCCATTAGGTGTTCAGGGAAACCAACTGTGTTTTCACAATAGCTTTTCTATGCATTCCCTTCTTCTCCTCTGTGATTATCTACTCATAATAGAAGTTACTGGTAGAGTCTGCCATTGGCACATGCCACTGCCACAAGGGGCTTAGAGTAAATGATGAATAGATTCATTATTACTGTTTATGTTGGCTTCTCTTTTGACTGCTCTTTGTAATTAACTGACAGCCGTCTTGTACATCCTATTTATGGGGCATCGCACTAAAAGAAGGAAACTACTTTTAGTATGAAGCATCGTGGCTTTTATGATGATATGTCACCAAGTGGCGCTGTCATATAAATCTTTTTGAACCACGAACAGTGGGATTAACAGCTGCAGGCAACAAGCTTCACACTTCCAACTCATCGACAAGGTCACCGAGTCCTCTGCCTGAGCCATGTTCTCGGCATTTCCTATGATTTAAGAGAATCTCATGAAATGGATGGAAATGAGCACATTACTACCTTGTAATTGTCACTTGTGGCTGTTTTACCGATGAAGATGTATGTGTAGTCTCATTATAAATTTCTAATCACAGAAATCATTCGATATCCTTCCTCCAGTAAAAAGCCACGAAGCGCCCTTTACTGCCTTTTTGTCCGTTTCCACCTTCGTATTTCTGCCATTCACTAATATTGATCCGTAAATTGATTTACCTATGGATCATACAGTAGTGGCAAGATTAAGACAACGTATAGTGTATATGCCCCAGATCCTATATGAACACTGAATACTGAGCACTTAAAATCCTGAGGACAGTAGACTGCTGGATTTCTTTCCTCCCACTCACTTAAGCACATTCACATTCTAACCCAGGCCTAACAGTGTCTGATTAGGTTGCTAACATGAAGACCAGTAGGACTCTGGTTCCTGACGACCTTGATCGATAACCACTGCGCTACATCATCTCAGCTTTGAGGCGACACAATGCCGGTTGATTCCTGAACAAGACTGCATCTAAGTGGCCAGCACCTTGTTGAGAAAAAAGGTAAAACTTTGAAAAGTTACAATGCTGATTGCTCATTTTACATCAGTGGTGCTTTGATTTACAATCAATCACCCACTGAAGGCAAGAGTATCTAATTTGCCCTCCACTGCAACAAAGTGAACGCAGCATTACTCTGGGGAGTGGATGTAGTCGATGGACAGACCTTAAATAAGCAGCACGGCAGGAGTGGATGAACAGTAATGAAGGAACCTTGTATAAAGGTGCTGTGTGTAAACAGGGAATACAGTGTAGATATACATGCACAAGACTGACATTTTCTACAGTACTGTGCACATGTCTTGAGCTACCCCTCATTTCTTTATATTTGAAACATGTGCAAACATGTGCACATATGCATACATGGAAATACAGTATAAGGCAAACAGGCAATTTTACAATTTTAATAAGCTTCAAAGTCAATATTTGTTATGCTCATCTTTATTCTTTAACTCTTTCAGGTAAGCTTTCTTGTCATTTCTTTAAGTAGCCTTCAGGAATAGTTCTCCAGGGCTTTCCAAGGACTTTCAGATACTGTTCCAAACGCTGCAGATAGTTTTTTTTAGACAGGTCACTTGTTCTTTTGTCCTCCACTTGTCCATTTTCTTCAAATGTTTTAACCCAAACCATCAAAAAATAGCCAGAAAATTATGATCTTTTGAAACTGAGATGTTTATTACGGAGCACAATATTGTATTTCTGATTATGTGTTCCTGTACAAACATTAACATAAAACGAGTAATAATCTGAAAATGGATTAAATAAAGCAGTTATCCTATTCAATCCATGCTGCGATCCTTTAATGATGATTGTGAATAAGCGATCTTTTCGTGGTTGTTGTTGTTGTATGCCACAGAATCAAAGCTAACGCGGAGAGAAACAAATATTCTTTAGAAATACGTCTCCTGTCACTTGTCGTCATTCTTGTTCCACACGAAATGAAATAAAATATCCGCTATTGTCGGCTGAGCTGGTAGTTATCCTCATATTTTTCAGCACCGCTCCGCTTTTATTATTTTCACTCCATTCCATCTCTCTCGAAGCATACACAGTGAAAATAACAAATAACAATGTATTATTCAGGAGAAGCCAAATGCATAAATACATTAAAAAGTCTCAAAACACAACCCCTTGTCTGGGATTAAGCAGGTGTATGTGGATATGGATGTGTGTACATAATCGGTGTTTTGCCTGCAGATTTCAAAGAGGTGAGAACTGGAGAAAGAGCGAGCGAGAGATGAAGCAGAAGACAGGATTTGTCTTACAAGTATCAGTGGTTGCAGACGAGTGGAACAGCAAGTAAAGATGGATAGAGAAATTCCAGCACAGCCCATTATCATCTCTTTATGTGTGTGTGTGTGTGCTGATAACAAGAATGTATATTTTTCAGTCTATCGGTTTGCAAAACGCCTGCAGTGTGTGTATATTTCACTAAATATGCCTTTGTGTGCGTGTCTATGTACTATCAGTACACACACACACACACACAGAGTCCGTCAGGTTGTGCATGTTATGGTTATGAATGCCAAGCAAGAGTCAATGCCCCAGGGAAATGAAAGCACGAAAGCCGAGTTATTTACAATGACCTCTCGCCCCGTGTGTGTCTCTTAGTGTGTGCGCGTGTGTGCGAATAAATGTGTTCACCGATAACCCCGGAGAAATTTGATTACTTTCTGCATTTGTGTCTCTGTGCAAGCTTGTTACTACTGATGAGAATATCAGCAAGAAACAGAAAAAAAAGAGAAAAAATGAAAAGGAGATGAGGGAACGCGCAGAAAATGAGTGAAAGCGAAGGAGAAGAAGTAAGGGGTGCGTGACTAAGTCCTCTGTGGTGGAGTTAACAGTGAGCAAATGAAGGAGAAGTGAAAAAAAGAGAGGCTTGAGGAACTACGGAGTGATGTGGAAGAAGGAGCACCGAGGCAAAATGCATGAAAAGAATAAAGGAGGGGAGGAAAAAGAAAAGGAATATTTAAAAAAAAAAGTAACAGGACAATTAGGATAAAAGAAAGAAAGGCGGGAGGAATACTGGAGAGAAGAAGGGACAGGGATCTAAAACAGGGATGCAATGAGCACCGGAGAAACGGTGTAGAGGTAAAGATGGCTTCAGTCAGTTTGACTGCAGAATTCTGTTATCTGCTTTGGCAAAGCCAGAAGTCATCTTCACCATCTACGGCTATTACCACCAGCTCATTGTTACAGAGGCTGACTGGGCATGTCACAAAAGAAACCGTCTAAGCATGAGCAAAATGAGAAGTTAAAGAAGGAGGGTGAAGGAGGAGTAAAGCAGGCTGGCCTTCATCTCCTCACTCTCCAGCTCTGCTCCAAAATGAGGATTTTTTTTTTTTTTTTGCTTGCAGAGGATTTTCACAAACCTCCTCTCCTAGCCAGCTTTGGCCCCAACGAGGGGAGATAAGTCAGGGTTTTACCTGGCCTAGCCCAGACACCTTAACAATCGGCCAGACCAACAAAAGACAAAAGACCAAATGCACAGATGGAGTAATGAGCTTAGGTCACTTTCTTTGATTCGCTGGCCCTCTCTGAACAATGGTTTAGGAGCAAAAGGGAGATGTGAACAAGAGGAATGGAAACAATGTGTTGGTCTGCATGTCAGATTCAAATAAAAATGTTTTTTCTGATTTCTTGCATGATCCCAAAGAAAGCATACTGAAAGATTTGTTACACATACGCAGTATTGTGCAGATGTCTTGATCCTTATTTCTTTAGATTTTAGTAGGAAATTGGGAAATAGGTGTAGTGATTTACTGAAAAATGTGCATACATAGTATATAAGGCAAAAAGAGTGTTTGTACAGTTCTAAAAACAAGTCGTTATTTGGCATGACCATCTTTATTCTTCAACGCAGTCTGAACTCTCTTGGACAAGATTTTTTGCAACGTCTTTAGGTAGTCTTGAGGAAAAGTTCTCCAGTTCCTTGAAGCACATTCAAAGCTCTTCTTTGGTTGGTGGCATCCAACAGTGTTTATTATGAAGTTTCACAATAACCTGGAGGGTACGCTAATAATAAAATATAAATATTCTTTTCTCTTTTTGAGTAAAATAAGGTTTGCTTTCAAACATAAATAAGAGCTTTTAAAAAAAGTTTTCTTCAAATAAAGTGCTTAATTAAAAAATAATGCAAAGGTGCATTTTGAGGTTCCCCTTTTCTTCTTTTCCATTAACTACATTTAACATGTAAACCCGCTTTAACCCCTCTTCTGCATCTCCTCTCCTCTTGGGAGTTTTCTGTTTTCACACATGAATAAAGGATTTGACTGGCTGAGTAGCATCACATGAGATAATGTAGTCTCTGACTGTTGTACCTCTCTCCTGACCTCCCCTGCACATACTGATGATGATTTAAAGTAAAATACAAAATTTCCAATGGCATTCATCACTTCATAAGACCTGTTAATATTTATTTTCAGTCCAATTTTTTTATAATTTTGCTTACGTCAGCATTTCCTGAGTGTTTCCCTTCCTTAAGAATGGCTCCTTGACAGCCACCGCAGTAGATAGATCAGCTGAAAGTGTGGACAAGGTAAGTCCATCTCTCAGGTCCTGTGTCAGGTCTTTGCTGGATTTCTTTCCTGTTTCTTAAGGACATGACTTTCAGATAGTGTTCACCTGCTGTCGATAGCATTTTATGCCTGTCACTCCTTCTTTTGGCTTCCACTTTTCAGTTTCTTCACATTTTTATGAACACACTGGACACCATGCCGAGACATACCAAACTTTTTGCCTAGTAGCTCTTTGTTAGTTTAAAAACACTATCTTTGGTATTTTTTGTAGATTCTACAGAAGAAATGGGAATCAAATGATGTGTTTTTGTGACATGCTGCTTGTAACAAAGTTAATAAAGACACAATGTAAAGTTGGCACCTTTGGAAAGCCTGGAGAACTTTTGCTCAAGATCTGGCACCTGAAAACAAAATGTAAAAAATATAAAGAAATAATGGATGGCTCAAGAGTTTTTGCACAGTACTGTGCCGTTTGTAAAAATTTATCCTATTTTACAGTAAAGATTAACACTTCTCCAATAGATATTCCCTCTTTACCTCCTGGTTTTCAGTAGAGTGCACTGCCCACCTGGCCACAGACCTGACTCGTCCGAAAATCGGACGAGTCATAACGCTCATAACGACAACTCTCATCAGACACTTTGACATTTGTTTCGTTATATAAATCTGCTGCGCCTGCTTTTGTTTGGTAAGGTACAAACATGTCAGGTAGAGGTGGGTGTTCAGCAACTCATTTTCAGTTAATCATTTGTGCCTCTTTCCAGGAACAGAGCGCTTTATTTTCAGCTGTTCCAATAACAGAAGATCCTTCACAAAGTTTAATCCTTTAAAGTATTATTGTACACTAAAAGAAAATCAAGTTTACCTATATAGGCTGTCAGTCCTTAGAAAAAAAGTGGAACTCGTAAATAAGGACAATTTTGCTTTGGTGAATTTATTTGAAAAACACAGCCATGTTCATAATGATGGGCTTTGGGTATGTACTAAAAAAACAGTCAGGGTTACCTGTCTTGTGCTTAAATATTCCTTTTTTTAAAGAAACATTCATATAAATACAAAAGCATTGAACACAGTCAGTTTTTTCTAATGAAGCTGGCAGAAAATTTACTCAATCGGGTATTATGTTTGCTGCTAAATGTATTCGAACCAGCTCTGATATTTTTTTTTCATATGCTACAACTAAATACAACAAGTAGGAGTATACTGCTTTATGTTTAAGGAGCAATTCACATCCCTCTCATACTAGGTCTGACTGCCTGCAGTATATAAGAGCAGACAGAGAAGCAGGTGTGGAGCACTGATGCCTTTTCTCCTTTCACTGTGAAGACTCGAGAGTGTTTCGGTGCTGGAGAGATAAAAACCTTCTCTAAAGTGCAGAGAGCGAGAGAGAGCAGAGTGGACTGACTGAGCAGAAGGTAGGGGGCCGTGCTGATAGCCAACTCTCGAGAACACACACGTGCGCTCTCACACATACATAAAATCAATCTCCCATCGACCACACTCTCGAACCCCAGTCACCTCACCCACATGCGCATGCTCTCCGCTTTTTTTCTGCATTACTTGTTGCACTCCATCAAGAAGAAAAAAGAAGTGGGGGGGGAGGGAAGTAAAGAAGAATGAAAACTCCATGTTCCACTAGAGTGGCCACACAAGATGAGTTCTGCAGCACTTCTGTGTCTCTCTCTGGGAAAGGGAGTGTATTTACCACTCTGCTCTGATTCAATATTAGGACAGTAGACGTGGTGCACGTTCCCTAGCTGACTGTAGAACGTGCACAAACACACACCCAAATGCACACAAATACACGCACACACAGTTCCCCAAATGTCTCTTGTTTCTCTCTAAACCAGAAAGTGTCTGAGCTTGCCGCTTCTCTCTGTCCCCCTCTCTGAGGCCTTCCTTTTTTTAACTGACCACTTTTTTTCTTTCTTTTTTTTATCACCTCGTGTTGTTATCAGGCACTCCTGCGGGGCCAATTTAAACGCGGCCTCTCCTTTTAATTTCGATAATATCTGAAGCCATTATGTGCTCACCGCCTGCCTGCTTGACTGCCGGAAATGTAACCCCACCGATCCCAAATCATCCATCTAGAACAAAAGAAAGATAATGAAGAAGCTGGGTCGGAGATGGTCTGAACCATTAAGGGGCAGGTTATGCGAATATCAGAGTGGAGCAGTGGAGGGAAACTAAGTGCCGCACCTCAACAACGAATGGGTCATTTTGTCCTGCCCTCAGGAGGGAACTTACACCATTTCCTTGGAACTAAAATGTCATAATAGCCAGTTCAGTTTTATGAGTGAGGTGCTAAATGGACGTGGTTTAAGGGGAATTTTCTTTTCACTACCGAGTGAAACTGAGCTAAGGTGAACTGTGCAATGGGAATAGTGGGAGGACACGGGCATCTGTCAAAGTCTAGGTTGTAAACAAGCCACCTTATTTGGTGTTCAAAGCTGTGAACGTAGCTAAAGTGCCTGTAAAAATCTCTTGAAAGTCGAAGGACAATATGTCAGTAATTAGCTTGAGAACAGCGCTGTGATGTCAGCAGCAGTCAGTAGGAAGTAAGTGCCCAAAAGCCGACATTTGGATGTGTCAGCATCCTGCAGATGTCAGGGACTTGCTGGTTACAGCTTCCTCCTGTTTGCAAAAAAACATACCCCAAGCTCCAAAGTTGTACTTAGTGGTAACAAAATGCTCCCATGTAATGTAACTCCCATCGTTTTTTTAAAAAAAAAACATAAGAGGCATAATCTGTGAGAGAAATAAAAACTTCTTTTGTGGCTTTCCTCCTGAGTGCCAGATAAGACTCCGGAGTTGATTTGAATTGAACATGACGGCTTCACACAACGGTAGCCAATTCACTTACCCCGATGAAAACCCGCCATTCAAATCGAAAGAGTCAAACGAGGCTTCGCACAAAAGCACCAATTCAGGTGCTCGTATATTCTTAAAGTTAAAAGCTTTCTCATTCCCTCACCTTTCTACCGCTCTTCCTCCTTCCCTCCTTTGCCTCTCTCTTCCTCTGTCAGCACTGACAACTCCATAATCTCAGCCAACTGGCCTGTCCAAGCCCTCTGTAGGGGCTGGATTTATTGAAAGCAGAGTGAGAATCAGAACCTGTCACCTGGCTTGCGCTGACCTCCTAACACGCATGCTCTCTCTCTCTCTTTCACACTCACAGCGTATACCATACCTGCTTTATGTGTGCGCACCTTCTAACTGCAAACATCCTTGAATTCATTCACACACACAAGGATACAAATATGAATATTGATGAATGTTAGACTGTTGCTTACTCCTTGGCTGACCCTTTCATCCCACAGTAAAACACTTCTTTTAATTCTCTAGCCGCCTGCCCTTCTCAATTCTGTCTTTAGACATATGTGGGAGCTTTTAACAAGGATTTTGCAATAAATGCAAAAGTAAATAAACCGACCAGATGTTAGCTAGCTGAGTGGTTGGTCTACACTCACTCGACAGTGACTGCTTTCACTGTCAACCAAAATATGTTGCAAATCTGAAATAGCACAGGTAAGAAAGAAGGATGAATTGAAAAGATTGCCTTCTGATTTTCAAAACTATTCATTTGTAACTCGGAACAAAACCAAATACTGTGAGTTTAAGATAATAAAAGCACTGGTAACCTGCTGTTTAAGCTTTAAGGTCACCTTCATCAGTACCTGGCAGCTTGTTTAAAACATAGATTCCCAGGGTTGGCTCTCTCAGCTCTTAACATCTCTACCAATCAGAAGATTGTCAGAAAAATAAAGCATCAGAAAATTGCAAATTCAACAGAATTGTAAACTCTGCTTTAAGAATATAATAATGGAACTGTAAATCAAACCATGTTGAATGGGTCTTGGTGGAAGCTGAAGTTAATTAAATGAGTCATTTTTACTTTTGCATTGATTGCACTGATCGCACCATAAATCACAGTGACACCAGTTGTGTTACAGAAGCACGAGTACATAACGTAGCAAGGCTAGCGCTAAGGATGCCATCCGCTGATTAAACACTACACACCTGTCTCCTTCAGATTCAGTGACTGCATGAAAATGCTGACATAAATCATGCTTTTGCCATTAGTAATAATCACATTGGGCTCTCAGAATCACAGCCAACAGAGGAATGGAAAAAAAAATCCTTCCAGATGTGACGGGACAAGAGAGGAAGTCTGCTCTGGTGGCCAGTATGTAGTTATTACCAGCAATACTATCATTAGCATAATCATTACTATTATTTTTTACTTTATTTTTTTCCTTGTGACTGCCTGCTGTTTTGCTAAGGCCAATTATGGTGCTTCTGATGGCCTTAACCCCCCATAAACCATCATTAAACCACTTATACTACTACTTTCTCCCTCTGGTTTTAATCTTCTCTCGTAATCTGTTCACTCGTTCAGTCACTAAAGTACTCTCTTACTTGCTCTCGTATCCCACTCCCTGTCTTAATGTCTCGTTGCTCTTTCCTCTTAACATTATACCCTCCCTTTTTAAATGCTATTTTCCTCTCTCCTCCGCTGTACCCTGTGTTCCTCCTGTCCTCTCTCTGTCCTTTCTATCTCTTTATTTCCACTCTGCCAGTAGCGGGCAGCCACCAAGCTTGTTATTAGTGCCAGGTTCGAGTCTGCACTGTAATCAGACCCCTGGAATTAGCAGTAGGCCCACACTGGCAGAAAAGGCACGACGCTGACAAAACACTATAGTTATCATTGAGGCTGCTGCAATGTTGCAGCTTTGGCAGGAATCTGCTCCTTAGAGCCGTGGATTTTGATGGGCTTTGCTAAAGAGAAGCAATGAGAGGTACAGCAGGAGTATTGGCACCCACTGGGGTTAGGGATAAAATACACACTGGATGGCTACCAATGGGAGCAGTAAGTGGCACACTTTTTTGTTTGTGAGGGTGCAGGTGGCGCTTAAGCCCTGGGAGCATAGCCATTTTGGAAAGACAATAGAATGGATATAATGGGGACGTGTTTTATTATTGTGGGATAAAGATAGGATGGCAAAGCACGTTGTATTAGGACAGGGTGTAATAGAAATCCATTTACTTGACAATAACAAGCAATTTAGTGTCACTCAGAGACTTGCAGCTTTGTGTTTGTCAAATTAAGTGGCCGTGCTAGTCCTCTGATGCAAACATCAGAACATCACAAGTGCCATTTCTGTCATTTGAACCAAAACCTCCAATCGCATTCGCCATGCTTTAAGATGTTAATTCACCTGTGTTTCCCCACTTTCACCCTCATCTCTCATACTGATGTAATGGAGAGTGTCAGTCTCAGATTGTTCAGTCCAAGAATTTGGATGTTTGGGGATCTTTTAAAAGGTACAGACCATGTATATGTTAAAGATAAAACTTCAGAGGAAGCTATCAACCTCATTCACAAATTTAGTGGTTTGTGGAGATCTCATAAATACAGCACATCAGGTCAACAGTCAAACCTGCCCACACTATGTTCTTCTGTAAAGTTGCATGACCATACCAAGAATTTAAATGTCAAAGGTCAAACTGACTTATTTTCAGCCCCGTTTCTACAGGTAATTAAGGCTTACAATCACAGCCTTAAAATCTTCAGACAAGATGAGACAGAAAAAAGCAGATCGTTGCACAAATGTCAGAGGGATTTCTGAAAATGAGTTACTTTGCAGAAAAGGCACAAGGAATTATCTCAGATCAATCTCCATTTGTTTGAGAGAGAACACTTTTCAGACTCAGACAGGGATCGGGGTGAATTTCTAAAATGGTTCATTTCTGCAGTTGTCTCCAGGAAGGGTTTGTAGGTTAGCAGACAGATTGATGGTTACTTACAGCAGGCTCCCTTGCTCAGCACCTTGATGCGTCGCTGTGCGTTGCACTGGGCTTTCTCCAGCTCGCATTCATTGGTGTAGGTGGACGAATCTGAGCCGCACACAGGCGCCACAAAGGATGGGCAGTCCACTTTCTTGCAAACACACTCACCCTTGGACGGGTCATTGGGGTTGCGCTCGCAAATGGCGCCAAAGCCACACAGCATCCCCCTGCAGCCTGCCAGAGAGAACGACAAATAGAAAAAGCTGTTAGGATATTTCATATGGATAACTCCTAATGTCAATACATTTTCAGTCCAGTTAATACTGAAACACCCAAACACCTAATGCACAGTTCAATTAAGCACTTTTAACAGAAGCCTGTATTTAAAAACGTCAGAGTACAAAGAGTAGTTTGTAGCAGCACAATTGTAAGAAAATTTTTAGAACTATGGTGCTTTCCCACAAAGTTCAAACTAAATCCTGGTAAAGGAAACAATTATTTGCAAACCATCTTAACCTTAAAGAGAGCTCTGAAGGTGAAACCATTCAGAGTTTGGGGGAGGCCTTTTAAAAAGAGAGGAAAAAATGGCAGAATGACAAAGTGCAATGGCATTGGAGCGTACCAGAACAACACTTTGACCCTTTTGGGAAAACAGAAGATTCGCAGTTTACATAACCTGGTTATTTCATATGAATATTTTCACCTTTTTTTAATCTAATGATTCCTAAAATGCCAAATTAGAGCCCATATAAACTAACCGTGCTGACTGATTCACAACATCAAACCATGTCTGGGAAACGTAAGAAAGGTAGCTGCCAACGTCTTTGAGCTCCACGGGGATTTTTCTTATTTTTAAACAGCAGCTAATGGAGACGAGTTTAACGGTGAAAAGGCTTTTATGAACTATTCATGCAGTCCAACACTTGACAGTGCGGTCATAGTTGACTATCGTATGTAATGTATAAAAAACTTGCCAAAATAATGCCACTCATTACATAAAGGGCCAGCTCAAACTCAATGGCGCACTACAAAGAGGTAGGAGACATTCTCCAAACGCTGAATGACAGCGAGCTAATGAAACGCTGCAGGTTAGACGGCGCAGGGATAATATTTGTGGTCGATCTAATTACGGGTGGGCTCACATCTCCCACCCACTCCAATAACGTTATAACAGCAGAAATAAAAAAGATCATCAAAACACTAACATACTGGGCAACTAGAGAAATAATAGCAACAGTGCGCAGTGATGATTTGGGTCTGTCCGGTTTTCATCAGCAGAGTGAACGGTTACAGCACTTTCTCGCTCCTATACTGTGATGCGGTTCATTTCATTTTTCCACATCTTGCAGACTTACATAAAAGTGTGGGATTCCCACTGTTGTTATATGAAATAGATATCACAGGATTATACATACCAGCATGGTAAATATGTATGTATGTAACCAAATAATATAACAACTATGAGCATGGAAATGGAGTACTGCATCGGTAGATCTATGTTTTAAACATGCCATATGTTAAAAGTTGGCTCATTACATTCCAGGCTATTAACAGTTGATTTCACTACTCGTTCTGCCGATTATCACTAAGATAATGCATCCATTTAAAAAAAAAAATAATAATATGACTACCAAGCAACAAGGTCAGCCAAACATTCTCATTAATGTAAATAAATCCTATGCTGGATATTATTGCCAGAAATTTCTCGGCTATGTTAGCAGCTCTCTGAGAAAGCTCTCAGAACTTTTGTCAGTACTGGCCCTGATGTTGTTC
Source organism: Etia nguti (assembly GCA_015106755.1). Classification (NCBI taxonomy): domain Eukaryota; kingdom Metazoa; phylum Chordata; class Actinopteri; order Cichliformes; family Cichlidae; genus Etia; species Etia nguti. The sequence continues at coordinate 44,240 of VUQG01018214.1, forward strand.
ACGTCCAATTAAATTGGTTTTTCTCGCACTGATTCTTCGAGAACTTTTGTATGAGTAATGCGGATAAAGTTTATGTTTTAACACCAGGCAAAGGAAGTCTGAACAAATTTGTCTCAATACGGATTAGCTACTGGCATATTTGTAGAAACATATAGTTCAGCAACACGAAAGCATCGAGGATTAAATGTGATCGTGGCGTAAAGCAAACATGTGCTCTCGATTCGTTTGGGGAGACTGTGCCCAGCCGTGCAGAGCGAGCGCAGTATGAACATTTTCGGGTGTGCGGGGCCTTTTGCTGATTTTGAAGAAGTTTCAATGCTAGAATCCCCCCCCCCAAAAAAAAAGTCAGCAGCAACATTAAAATCAATCGAGAGGCAGCAAGCTGATACCCACAGTCTTGTGGACAGCTGATTTTCAAAACCTCTGTGAGAAGACTGCAGTCTTTTTGAAACATCAATGATCCACCATCCAGGAAAACACACACGGGGTGGGGGCAACACGAAGACAAACCAAGGTTAGCCACACACTTCAAGGTCTCACTAGTCAGGTAGACTTTGATCCTCAACCTCCCACTGACACCTCAGCTTTGATCAAATGTGAAGCAGCAAACTGTAAACTTTGTCAGAGGCCGCTGGATTCGCAAAGCAAACAGCAGACACGCACGTGCATACGTGGTCGTGTTATGTGTACACAACATCAACTTAGAGAGTAATTGACCCGTATTATGGCAGCTACAGCTGCTGTGGCTCTGTGCCCACTTAGAGGGCTGTTGGGCATCCAGCTGGCGTGACGTCCTTGCCTCAGCACCAGGAGGGGGGTGGGGTGGAGGGCATTAAGAGAGATGGCAAACTCTCACAGGTAACCAACCGGATTGAAAATCGATGGCCGAATGCACATAAAAATCCAAAATCCACTCTGAAAAAAAGTCTACTTGGTTAGATAGGTGAGCAGCCAGTGTCACCGCTGAGTATATACATGTCACACACTCACACACACGTGCACCCGCAGATAACTATTTCTTATCACTGGCTCCCAGGCTAGGACTAAACGAAAGGCGGCATGTCCGCTTGGGCTCACTGGCAGGTGGCTTTTTGTGGTACTAGAGAGACAGAGAGTCAGATAGACAAGCACGCACGCACACACACACACACACACACACACACACACACTCTATGTGTGCAGCACAGACAACTGGTCCAGCATCTGCCCAAGGCATCTCATTCTGTCTCTCTCCCCACACCAAAGTACATTGTGTGAACGCGTGTATATGTGTGCATGTGTGAGCGCGCAGAGTGACAGGCGAGGAGGCTGTTTTTGACTGGCCCACTGTTCCCCGTGGGGGAGCGTCTGACAGCTACCTGAGCTCACTCTCTCTACCGGGAGGGGGGGAGGAAGCGAGTGTGCGTGTGTGTGTAAAGCCATCCATGAGTGCATCTGTATTTTTGACAGCGTGCGTGTTGGAGAGGTGTAGGCATTAGGTGTCTATCTCCCTCTTTCTCGCTCTCTCTCGCGCACGTACGCGTACATGTGGCCAGGTGCTAGCATGAAGGCATTGTCATGACTGGCCCGCTGCTCTGCCGTCACTTCTCACCACACACCCTGTGCGCTTCCGTGTGTTTGTCTACGTGGGTGTTAGTGTGTGGCTCCAAGGCAAAACCATGAGAGCAGAGTGACAAGAGGTGAAATTCAATCGAGCTGTGTCAGATGTGTACAAGAGAGAGGAAGGCTGTCTGAGAGTATGACAGGGGGAGAGGAAAAAAACACAAAACCCACCAGAGACTGAGATACCGTGTCGACAAAAAAGATCTCTCTATGATCTAAATGTATCAGCTGTGTTACAATATAGCTAACACTGGTCTAATATGGTAAGAAATATAAATAAAATGTTTTACTTATTTTTGTTCTAATAATACATAATAATTAGTTACAGTAAAAACGTTTAAATTATAAAAAAAAAAATCAGAAATGCCAGGGCTGGAGTGTAAGGTGATCCGTTCTGCGATGCTTTCCTGTAAGAAACTCTCACAGTAGCCTCAAGCTTAGCTCGCTGACAAAAGACTGACACTGGAGCTGAGGCCTCTGTCAAAACAGAGATACTAGCGCAGGCTCTGGAATGAGTGTAAAAGCTGCACGGTTATGTACTGGGAGCTGTTCCCTGGGAAAAATTGTCCCAGCACCTCATAACAGATACGTTTGACACTTCCAATTTCTTTAGAACAAAAGACAAACAAAATCCCTTGGCAGTTAATATGAACTGCATTATCTGCCACGGCTGAAAACAAAAACAACACGAACAAAATCTTTGCCAACATCATATTCCCACTGTGCCGCCCTCGACCTAGTTTGACTGGCGGGTGATCTATAGAAGTGCAGACACGATAGGAAGAAGCGAATGCAATCATCTACTAGAAGGCAATGTAAAACTCTCCCTGCTGGAAGCACACAAAAAGCAAAGTGTTTGGAGTGCTGCTACTATATGTGGGTGCTAAATGAACAGTTTTCACATGTCGGTGAGAGCTCACGCATGACTTGCAGAGGTTTAACAAAGCCCAGTAACTTTCTGACGTTGTGCTTCACACATAACTACTTTGGGTTTCTGTAATACTGAAACATCAGGTGAGAGAAGAGGATTCTGGGGACAGGGTGAGTTGGTCTGAAACTCAAAACAAACTTTATTCAATTATTGCTCACAGCCAAACATTTTTCTAACTTCCAGATCTGTATGTGTACTGTCACTGCTGCAACAGCGGTGCCTCTCGGCTCATTTCTAACAATTCCAATGAGCCAATAAAGATCAGTGATTTTAAACATGGATTGTTTATTAGACTGCACCGATTTTTAGGTGTTGATTGTGCCTCACAATATTAAAAATTGAGCAAAGTGCTCCAGCATTAAGACAGGGTGTTACTCTCATTAATGCTAGAAACTTGTTCTCATGTTTTCAGATGAAGTGGCTTATTGCAAGAACAACAAAGCTGTGACACCTACTAACAGGTCTTCTCTTAGTCGAGTAGTGAATCCATGTTATGTGTAGGCCGACAGCAAAGCCTGCTCTGGTGGTAAAAATGTTTATTTGTAATTAATAAGGAATGGACTGCTGGTACTAAACACCAAAAGAATAGTAAGGCTATGTTTTGTTTTGCTTTTGGGTAATAACTGTAATATGAAATAGAAAATGCTGTAACATTTTGCACCTAGCTACCCTGGTTCCAGCTTTCAGACTTGGTCAACAACCCTCTAGAGCTGTTTTAAGTGCTGGGGAAGGTGCATGCTTTTGTGTACAAAATTGCAAAAGCCCACTCAGGCTTATGGCATTTTCACTATAAATGTAAGCTTTTCAATTCTTGGTGCAAATGTCTTTGTGAGTGCAATGAGTGTGAATATGTGTATGTGCGATTGCTCATTGGTCCATGTAAGTGTGTAAGGTAATCTCCCTCCAAGCCCCGCAGCGTTAAAAGCTTCACTTCCATGCTGTTTTCTTTGCTACCGGAGGCAAGGGAAAGAGAAAATCCCATTGGGAAGAAAAGACAGCATGTCCGGTTTGTGACTGTCGAGGCAAACGTCTAGTCCAGGTAACATGTCATCCCTGCGTTTGGACGACTCACCCATTAAATGTGACATGGTGTCAGAGATTTAAGGGGGGGCTCTCAGTGCCTATGAAAGGAAAATGACGGTGCTGTTCTGATTAAAGCCACAGAGGAAAAACGATGTGGTTTGTGATTTGAAAGAAAGTAATGCATGGTTCTCTGGTGGCAATTTTCCACATCTTCTACTGCCAGTTCTGCTGCTTTCGGATTTAGAATGGAACTAGGCTGATGCACTTTTCAGTTCATTTCTTTTGTGGAGCAAAACACATATACACACACAGAGTGGGTTTTTTAATCCAGTCAGTAACAAAAGCAGACCATGCAGACCGTTTCAGGACAGCGGAGTATCAGAATTCGATCAGAATTTGATCAAATGCACGGTGGGATAAGGGATATATACCTCTTCATACTGTGTATTATCCGGGCAACATGTGTTAGCTGCTAGCTTTTCGACACAGATTCAGAGAAACACAGATTCAATAAACATGACGCAGAAGCAGCAAGTTCCCATCACTCTGAGACGCTGTCTGCCCTGTGCTCTGTGAGCAATATGTCCCGCAGCCTGTGTTTGTGGTGAAATGCTCTATCAGTTTCATTGTTTTGCTGCCTTGTTGCATCTACCTCAAACAAAGCAAAAGGAGGGGTGCAGAAATGGACTGTTGTGGCGAGCATGAACGCGCTCAGACCCAATAAGGCTTGACAGAAGCGCCTCAAAGTGGCTACTTCAGGGAAGGAATACACGTCTTTGCAGATATGGTTTTGGCTCGGCCTGTCATTCTTCTGAATTATTTTACAGCGGTCTGGTTTGTTTCAGCTAGAAAGGAAAGAAGTAAGTGAGAGAAAAGGTAAAGGAAGGTGTGCATGAATAATTAACATGGGTGACAAGAATAGCGGCTGGATAACCGGGACTGTTGGGGCCAGTGATGCACAAATGGCAAGTGCTGGATACCCCGCTCAGGTGAAGCCAGTCATACAGTGATCAGATTAAATCTGCACACGGCGGCTTCGGCATTGACTAATGACCTACTGACTGTCAGGAAATCAGGAACGGAAAGTTGATGGAGGGAGATACAGCTCAGTGGCATCGAAGCGACATCACATTAATGTTGAATGACTCTAAATTCATTACCCCCTAGCACTCCTAGGGGACATCTTCCACTTACCTCTTAATAAAGGGACCCTTTCTTTTCAGCTGACACTAAGTAATACAGATGTGCTCCCTGCCCGGGCGGCTTTTAACAGTCCCCTCTTTCCCTCTGTCTCCTTCTCTCTCCTCACCTCGGTAAGAGGGCTTTAGCCTCTCTATCAGTGTAGCTGTACCAGAAGACCTTTGCAGTGAGGGGACAGGTTGCTATGGCAACAGCTAGTGATGCAATCAGCACAAAGCGGCTTCTCTCATCAGGTTTTAGTGGAAACTTTCCGTCATGCACACAGGTGGTTTACATATGCGCAAATACACACACGCACGCACACACGTGAAGCTGCCTCTGTATCAAATTCCCTGCAGTGCTTTTTAAAAATAACCGTTAGGTTTCGCTGCAGTGATTACACATCACTCTTCTCCAAATCAATGCTCTGGGGTGAAAATCTAATTTTGAAAATCAAATTCTCGTGCAGGCCGCGTGCAGCTCTGAGGCTATAGGTGCTTTGCATAGGTCTGGAAAAAAAAAAAGCAATAGATGGGTGGAGTGTTTGTTAATAGTTTCCTTCTCTGCGGCTGACTCTATATACAGCCCACAGTCCCAAAGTGTCATTGCAGAATAGAAACATAAAGAAACATAAAGGTGGCCCGCAGCTGTAAAATATCTGAGGGTAAAAACTGACCCTACACTGCTTCTATTGATCTCTGGTTAGCGGTCCTCGGGGACCAATGGAGTCAATTATCGATCTCGCTGCAATCTTACAACACCCAGCGTGAATGAAGAAAACGTCTGCTCACAATGGAACACCCCGCCTCACCAGCTCAATATGAGAAATTGCTTCTTTAAACCAGTTAAATGAGAAGAGAGAAAAAAAGGGTGAAGGAGGGAAAGAAAGGAGACACTTTCAAAGGATTTTCAGAAAGAAAAAAAAACTTTTTCTCTCGTTCTGCTTTTTCAGTGCTGTTCTTATCAGGGCAACAGCAGAATGAACAAACTGAAGAAAAGAAAAACTGTAAAGAGCTATTCGTTTACTGTATTTTCTCCTCGCCTTTGGCTGCAGTTCTCTGCTTGAAGATGGAGAGTTTTGAGTGTGCGAGCATGTCTTTGTGTGCAGGGTGTGTGTGTGCGTGTGTGCGATGGCTGGTATAGTACAGTATTTTCTCCTTCTCTCACATAAAAGGGGCAATCAATTTCCTTCTCCTCCTGCTTCCTGAATGCAACACACAGGCTCGCATAGCTGAGCGCCTGGGCCATGACCTGGCTAACATGCAGGATGAACTTATTTACCAAACTCCACAGACCAAGGCGTGCCAGAAAATGAGAGATAAAACTGAAGACAGAGGAGGTAGGGGCGGAGGGGAGGGAGGGACAGGTTTTATTAGAAGAAATACTGTATGAGATGAAGAAACAGAAGGGTAGGGAGGTTAAAGAGAAATATGAGAGGCAGATGGAAAACCACTACAATGTGATTTCCTCCCATCTTCTACACAAGCAACCTGCAGTCCTCTAAGTCTAAAAAACAAACCCTCACCTGCTGCAAATAATCTGAAGGCTGCAACATGCATAATTAATGCTTTAACTTCATTTCCTCTAGGTTTTTATTAGAAAAAGGGAATAAAAGAAAGCTCAGAAGTTCTGTGTCTATAAAACAGCGCTGTTAGTTGTTTTCATTGCTCTTATTTGTATCTCCGGTTAAAATCAGTAGGTCAAAATTTGAATATATGGCACCTTCACTCGTTAGAGGAGATCTGCATGTTTAAAAGTAATCAAACAGTCTCTAAGAGTCGCTCATTTTCCCCCGCTGGCTTTGCTGCTCAGTCACCTCGACTACTACTGTTGTTACAGTAGTGTTCTGAGATTTTGTCAATGCTATTTCTAGCCTCCCTTGGCTATGGTTACTTTTTTAATTTTAATGATGTCCCACTGGCATAAACAAACCATACAAAAGCTACAGTGAGCACACACAAAGGGTTTGTTTTTTTTTAGTTTGGGGAAAGTTCAGTTTCACTGTAAGCGTGCCAGCAGCTTTATAGCTGGAGACAGGAAGTGGGGTGAAGTATTTAAAGCTGTTGTGATGCCTCACAATTGTACTAAGTACTTATTTTAACTAAAACCTTTATCTGTGTCTGAACTTAACCAAGGTGGTTTGTGCACAAACCACAGACTGTTTCATGTGTGTGATTTTGGACCGCAACATTTTGGCTGCTGCCCTGTTGTTAAGGGAGGACAAGAAATGGGGAAGTGCTAAGTCATCTGCTAAGGCTACTAAGTTTTGTTAGCATAGTGCATTAGTGCTAAGTAACGTATTACTAAAATACTCAATTTTCACTCACCAAATAAAAGCAAATGTTTCTGGGATACCTCATAGCAGACCAAATTATTTGTCAAATAATACTTTTTTTTTTTTTTAATATAGTTTAAAAAGGCA
>VUQG01018214.1:55718-69311 GCA_015106755.1 Etia nguti
GGCTTTTTTTTTTTTTTTTTTTACAGATTTTCTGGAGGGAGCCCAAGTCAGTGGCAGATGGCAGCAGGATGAGACTCAGAGACAACCTGGGGAGAGCTTGGAAGGAGAGCCAGGAAGCGCCAGCTCTCAAGTGCTGAGCTGGTCTGCACTGGATAAAAGGGAAGCGGCCTCCCTCCATATGCTCCTCATTGCTATGCCTGATCACAAAGAGGTACCCATAGACTCATTGCCATTGTCATTGGAAGGAATTTGGGATAGTTGGAGAAGAAATAAACATTTTTTAGGCAAGATTGTATGGAACTGTGTTGAAAGCAGGAAACTGAGCCAATTAGCCATTTGCCAGTTGCTATTAGAGCCACCATATGGAAAAAAAAAATGGAAAAATGAAAGGGAATCCTTCCTGAAGTCTTCATTTAGAAGCAAATTTGAGATCCAGGAGGTAAAGGACATTATCTGTCCCTAAAGAATATAAAATAATATTCTTGAGGTCTCCAGCTGAAACGCTCACACAGGAAATATTGAACGAAGCGCTATCATGAAAAAAAAGCTCTGCGAGGAAGTCACTTGGGCCAGCTGAGCCATGGTTCCTCACCCACCCATAATGAACCACAAGGGCCCTCCGGCCAATCAGCAGCTTCTCGATGCTCTCCCGACCAAGCAAAGACTACATCATTCCCATCCACATCTCTCATTGCATCTCCTCCTCACATCTCTCAATCTCTCTCCAGTCTGATCAATAACTCTGACCTGCGGATCAATAAGGCCGCAAATCACTTCATTTGCTTCTCTCCTCCTCCTCTTTTTTCACCGGTATCCCTCCCAGCCAAAGGGGGTTGGGCATTCTAGGCTTATAATTGCTTCTTGTACGACGGTCGGAAGAGAAACTGAAAGTTTGTCAGAGCAGTCTGGTTCATTTGAAACTGGGTCACCATCTATTATTCCAAAGGCTAACAAACACAACGTCACACACTTCTGTCAGGGCCGTTCGCTGTTAATAGTCCTGAAAGGTGAATGTAGCATATGATTGTGTTTAAGATTTTCAGAGAATGAAAGTGCGCCATTAACTGCCTATCCATCAACCTGAAGTTTTTCTCTGCGGTGCCACTGTGGCCATAAGCTCACACAATGTACACTGTCTCACTTAGAGAGGATAGGTAAAGTAAGGGTTAGAGAGGGGAAAAAAGTGGCTGGCGTAGATTCAAATTTATAGGCAGCGTTCATGCACTACTGGCTTTAGCGTTAGTATTATAGCACCAAAGGCCCCCGCCGGGCACCGCTGTGGAATTAATTGCCAGTGACGCGAAAGTAGCACAAAAAGTGCCACGCTTTTGCGCTTTTCATTACCGTGCCGGGAGTCTTTCTCTGCAGCTTTGTAATATTTCCCAGGGAGAGGGAGGGAAGGAGAGAAATGGAAGGAGGAGAAGGTGGAACGGTGATAAGTAATATGGTGCTGACTAGAAGAGTGTTTAGCTCATCTCTGTTCATTTGTCTTCATTTTCTCTCTTTGGAACACTTAGCCCATTCTGACCCACACCACTGTAGCTCGACTATGTAACAGCTGTGCGCGTGAACCCACAAGTGGCTGCACCTAGAAGCATGTGCATGCACTCACCTGCAGGCACTTACAGCAAACAGATTCACACATATGTGTTAAGGCTCACAAACAAAGCCGGGCGCTGTAAAGCGGCAATTTCGTGTTTATCTATGCAAATAAAAGAAGTGTAAGGCAATACCTACATGTAAATGTAGAGATTCATCAGCAGGAATTCAAATTTGCCCAGAATAGTTTCCATGTTACATTTTTATGATATAATATTAATGTATTTATTAAAATTACTCTTCATATTCTAGTCAATAGACAACAACCAGACGCTTTGTTAGATATGGAACTTGAACTCATTGCTCATTAATGCAAATATCTTATCAGCCAATCACATGGCAGCAAATCCGGTTCTGGTTAAGATGACCTGCTGAGGGGCAAACTGGACATCAGAATGAAGAAGAAAGGTGACTGAACACAACATGTTGTTGGTGCTAGACTGTCTGGTCTTCCTGACTTTTTAGAAACTGTGGTTCTACGGGAATTTCCCCACAGCAACCATGTCTAGGCTTTACAGAGAATGGTCTGAAAAAGAGAATATTTCCAGTGAGTGGTAGCTCTCTGGGTGAAAATGCGTTGTTCAGAATCACGAGACTGCTTCAAGCTGATAGGGAAGCATAAGTAACTCAAAGAACCACTCGTTACTAACAAAGTGTGCAGAAGAGCATCTCTGGATGCACAACACAACAGCAGAAGATCACACCAGGCGATACCCTTGTCAGCTAAGAACAGGAACTTGAAAGAAATGCTGAAAAACATTGCCTGGTCTGATGATTTCTGCCTGGTCTGATGACTTTTCATTTCTGCTGCAACATTCAGAAAGTACGATCAGAATCTGATATAAACAACATGAAAGCTTGGCTGCATTCTGCCTTGTATCAACAGTTCAGGCAGACTTTGGTCTCCAACTAACTGAGCTCCATTTAAACACAACAACCAACTGTAATAGTGTTGCTGACCATGTCCATCCCTTTATTGCCAAACAGCACCCATCTTCTGATGGCTGCTTCCAGCAGTAAAACACACTGAGTCACAAACTCAAATCATCTCAAACTGGTTTCCTCAATATGATCTAAATGGCCTCCACAGAGGTCACTCCAACAGAGCATGTTTGAGATGTTGTGGGATGGGAGATGATTATTATGACTGTGTACAAATCTACAGCAACTTTGTGATGCTATCATATCAATATGAACCAAAATCTCTGAGGATCATTTCCAGCGCCTTGTTGAATCTGCCATGAAGAAAAGAGGCAGTTCTGAAAGCACTAACGATGCAACAGTTCAGTGAAAGTTTATTAGAAAAAAGATATTATTACAGTAATTAAAATATGCTATATATATAATTGTAACAGTATACAATATAATTATTATTGTGTAATTCTCTTATCAGTTTGTCACATGATCAGTGCCTACCTGTTACCCTCGTTTCACTAGAAAAACATCCGTTATACAGCCCTAAAAACAGATTGCAACTATTTGCAAACCATCAATCAAAAATGCAAAATGTTTCTGTTTATTAAGACAGAAAATTCATTTTGAAGCAAGACGTTTCAAAAAATCCTTTACAGATGTCTACTGGGTGATATCAGCTCTTTTTATAACAACACTTGATAATCGTCTGGGAGAAGAGGAGACCAGCTGCTGTAGTTCTAAAAGTGGAAAAGTTCCTACTGTTGATTAATGCAGAATTTCTGTGGCTCAAACGTTTTTGGCTTCCTGTGTTATAGTTTTCATTTCATAATGTGTCAGAGAAGCCAGCCGAGCATCTCTCCTCTTTAAAAAACTGAGCTATGCTGCTGTTAAACTTAGAGTATGTGGTTTGGCATTTTCTGCTAAACTAAGAATGGCCTTTCTGAACAGGAAGTAATCTGAATGGCAGCATATCGTGCTACAAAATCTAATGGAGTACTGCCTGTGAAGCTCACAGCAGTTCAATATTTTATAGTTTAATTTTATTTTTTTTCTCCACTGTCTCCCTCAAAAACAAATTTCGGTAAACCTCTTGATGATATTTCACAAACGATTAAATCCCCACAATATCTGCAATTCTAGAAAATTTTACAGAGCGGTAAAAGGCACACTCAACCCTCTCTGGGATGCTCTTTTTATATCCAGTCATGTTACTAACCAGCTTAATTGGTTTCCAAATGCCCTGCTGTGCTTTTATGAGCATTCCCCAACTTTTCACTGTTCTGTTGCTGCTGTTCCAATTTTTTTGAAAGATGTTTCTGCAATCGAATTCAAAATAAGCACATATTTAAAAAGCAGTAATATTTCTCTCTTTGAATATTTAGCATGTTTTCTCTGAACTGTTTTTAATCAAATATCTGCCTTAAATGATTTAAACATTACTGGTTTATGTTTGTGTTCACGTCTTACACTGCATGCCTACTGAACAGGGTTATAAAGTCAAACTGAGACTGATGAAATATTGCTACTGTATAGTTATTAATATACAAACCTCTGGAAGCTGTTATCACTACAGTGGGCTCAAGCTTTAAATACTTTATTTTAGACTATTAATGTACTCACAGTAAAATAATTTTATAGTTTTAGAATATGCAAAATAGGAACATTACACCACAGCGTGAAACAGGAAGTGATGGAAATGTAAAACAATCTGGAACCTTCACCTAGCTTTCCCACTAAAGTTTCCTCTGCCCTTCATTAACAGTGCTCCTCATTCACCCGGACAAAGATTCCACCCAAAAAGGCAAAGGACACATTCTTCGGTATCAGACAATTGGTTGTCAACGGCACCAAAGAAGCCAAACAGAACGGTTGACACTGGTCCAATTTGGTAGCCCGGACAACCAGGTAATTGCTATCGTAACTGTAAACACATTCATATCGTTCCTTTCCTGCTCTCTCGTATGTTTCTCAATGTGACTTGGCATGCCTGTGGATGCACTGACTAAATTACAACACATTCCACTCACAATGTGCTGCATATTTCCTCCATAACAAAACATTTTTAAACAACCTGCCCCTTCCTGCACATACACAAATATGCATTCACTAGCTTTGGACAACTTGGGAGGGTTGGACACTGTGTCGAGGCTCCGGAGAATTTGTTTCACAGTAACGTTTTTTTTTTATTACATCCTTAATTCATCCAGGTAAAAGTCGCATTTGCAGAAATGTTTTGGGTATCCATTGCATATACAGCACCAGTCAAAGTATGGCCATAATGAATCAGCTTTTACTCGTAAAACAACTTCATTATGCAAATTCATATTTCCTTTCTTGTAATATATGAGCAAACAAAACAAGCAGAAACCATCAAGCTGCCTCTGAGGTTACTTAAAACCAGAGAATGGAAATTTTCTCTAATGATAACATTAAAGAAATAGCGGCACTGCATGTGTGCGCGTGTTCGCATGTGTTGTGTGCATGGTGACGACAGTTCACTGATCCCATCTTTAACAAGCCAGTGAAGTCTGACTGATGCCTTTTGTTTTAGTCCATCCCTCTTCTGTGACATCAGAGGCCAAGCTGAGTGACTGGACAGCAGCTGGTAGGGATTTTTACGTCTGCTTAAAGGACATTTCAGTCAAGCAGATGCTCAAACGCCAAGACCGCTGCTACACCTATTCATGTAGGAAAACCAATACATGTATAGCTGGAAAAACACACTCATTTAATACAAGCAGATTTAATTTAATCTGGGAGATAAAGGTCTGTGTGCAGTCTTTCTGTTAAATCCATGGCATACGAGGTTAACTCTGAATCACAGCTTCAATAATGTGATAACTAGGCGATAGTGTATTGCTTCATATTGGCAAACTCGTTGCTTAAGCCACAGCCTCGAATTAAAAGGATTTTGCTCAATGACACTTCAGCAGGGGAAATGCTGCAGAATCATGTGGTGTCACTTGGTTAAAGGGAGGTTTCTAGTTCCAACACATTTAGCATTACTGGGCATGCAAAACGAGGTTCATTGTGACTGGTGGTATCACCTCGTATACACTGCATGTGGTACCATCGAGACTTACCACAGTTACATACAGATAGACGGTGTTAAACACAGAGAAAAGTTAATAAAGAAAATATACCTATATTTTTGTAAAATGGTAAATGGCCTGTATTTGTACAGCGCTTTACTTAGTCCCTAAGCACCCCAAAGCGCTTTACACTACATTCAGTCATTCACACACTGGTGATGGCAAGCTACATTGTAGCCACAGCTGCCCTGGGGCGCACTGACAGAGGCGAGGCTGCCGGACACTGGCGCCACCGGGCCCTCTGACCACCACCGGGCCCTCTGACCACCACCAGTAGGCAAACATGGCTTTAGTATCTTGCCCAAGGATATTTGGCATGTAGACTGGAGGAGCCTGGGATCGAACCACCTTCTGGTTAGTGGCTGACCTGCTCTTCCACCTGAGCTACAGCCACCAGCTGACATAATCAGTCTTTTCAAAGTTTTGGAAGATGTTACTTTAGACTTGATCTTTGTGAGGTATTTTTAATATTTTCTGTTTTTCTATAATCTTTTTTTCAGTAAGTAATTAGTTTTTTTCACTTGTTCGTGTGAAAATTCAAATTAGAGCCATTACAAGCAAGACTGACTCCGTAGTAACTTTATAGAGTATGTCACATTCAACCGGAGCTCATCAAATGCCAAAGAAAATTTGAATTTTGGATCAATGGATGCACAGAAAAGTAAAACCTCACTCACTTATTAGTATTGTTATTACAGTATTTTTTTTATTTTTTTTTTAAATGGGCATGGTCACTGTGACACCACCCAATGGTTTGTGATGTCTGGTTACAAAGCATAGCATTTTCGCTATTTTGCTGTTTTGAAACTGGATGTGATGAGCAAAGGGTGGATCTGACCGTGAAGCTGTACATTCATTGCCTATGCACATACACTGGATAATCTCCTTTTCTACTATTTTTCACATATCCAGTGTCAGTTTGTGCACATAATACAAAAACTGAACTGTAGACCTAAGTCTGCCCTCATAGCTTTTGTTCAGTAACGCCTGAGGGGAGTTTCACAAATCACTAACATCAATACTTGGTGAGGAAATCAACACCCACTTGAAAATGTACCCATTGTTCTAAGATTAAATCCGAACACGAGTTTTGGTCCTGTTGGAAATCATTAATGGGTGGGATTTGTTGTACAAGCACTTTTGCATGGGCATCTTTGTATATGCCTGTATTTTTATGCACAGTTCCACTGCCTAGAGGTTGGTGTTGTTTTTTGTCTCATGTACACAAACACATACTTATCCATCTTTCTTTTAAAAAAAACAACCACTTGTTTTTTTCTTTCCCTGCCACCTTTTAATCGCTCTCCCTCTCTTATTCTGGCTCAGTATTGCTTTGAGATGGCTAGTTTGACTGTATTACTCCTGTGTGTGTGGAAAGCCTTCTCAGCATGCAGCACACTGATGGAGACCGGTTATTTGACTGACCAATACAGTACCTGATGGGAGTGATGGAAGTGTTTGAGTGTACGTGTGACCCTTTTATAGCTTATGCTAGTTACAGTAAATACATGCATGAACATCCACATACACACACATATACGCAGTTTGACTTGGCAGTTAGCATCCAATATAATTAATAGCTGCCACAGAGATCCATTTTCCGTGCCAATAGTTTTCCGTGACAGCGAGATATATAAAAAAGAGAGGAAGAAAAGGATGAGAGAAAGCGAGAGACAGATGGTTAAAGTGTGCAAAAGCATAGAGCACTCTGGAAAATAACATTGACACAAGATAGCTCTCATTGTGTGTGTCTGTGTGTGCTGTTTCCACTTCATCTGTACACAAAAGACCAATGTGTGCACAATGGCTTCACCTATTGATTAGTGAGGTCCCATCTTGTAGCCTCATCCTGAGCATTGGGGCTTGTTGCGCACATTTGCAATGGGACGTGATTAGCAAGGGGCGGAAGTGACTGAGAACGCAAGGGACAGGTAGTGACTTGTCAATCACAAGATAGGTCCACCTTAAAGCCTTGCTGAATGTTACATTGTAGTGGGTAAGACTATACATGACCTGCTGAGTTCATAAAGTCGTGAGTGTTTATCGTGGTGAGTAAATCAGCTGAGCAGTACAATCACTTTTACACAGACTTCTATTATACTGGCTTTCTCTCTACAACCAGAAGAGTCTTGGAGAAAATGCTAGCTTAAGACACTTGTTTAAAACTTTAGCTCTCTCATGAATTTAAGTGTGCATAATCCAAATGTCACAATTAAAATAGTTTATCGGCTACCATTTCCAACATATTTATTCGAAACCTACGTTCATTGTGTGGAATGGTTATATTTATTTTGAAAGGATTTTGGCAGTAGACCAGTGCGTACAGTCGACTGTGTGTTTTTCTGTGTGAGTCCTGTAGACACTGCACGTGTTCAGAAATGACTCACAGTGAGAGTCAAACAGTGGAAGATACAAGGCAAGGTGTGTGATTCATGAGTAAACTGCAATTGGAATTGCAAAGCAAGCGTTGTAAATCAATTTAAACGGCCACGGGCACCAGTGTGCACAATTCCTTCACATATCCTCAGAACAGTTATAGAGCAGCTTGTAAAGCCTAATCAATAATTCAGCTTATCAGTAAGGCCAGATTTATGGAAATGTTTAATCTTTGTCACAGTACTGTACTTTCCAGCACGCTTGAGTTACACCAGATCTTAAAGTGTTCTGGGCGCATTACTGAGAACTCTTTAAAACCCTAATAGAGCTTGCTCATGATAATTTATTTGAAGAAAGGGCCACATTACTATGGTGTGATTTCACCTACTGAATTATATTTATACACTGGAGATCTTATGTTGGGCCCCTTTGACATTTTTCAAAAGTTCATATTTTGAACTCAGCAGAGACTCAACAGTCTGTTAGTTAATTGAAAAATCCAATCAAGAGTGTGATCCATGATTTAAAAAATAGACTTTCTCTTAGATTGTGAAGTGTGAAATGACTATAATGTAAACAAGATAAGATGGTTTGTAAATTTACACAGAGAATGGACTGTTTTAGCAGAATGCATGAAGGAAACCGTTTTATATTTATCTTAATTGGAAAAGTATAAAAGGACTATGAAGCGTGAATTGTTTGTATCAAAAGAAGTAAGTTTCAGGAAAGTCTTTGATGAAAAAAAAGACCATCTGAGGGAAAAACACACACACACATACACACGCACACACACAAAACCTCTGGGTTTCAGCTGTGGTTTTTAACAGCTGACCAGCAGAGCATATTCTATTCACATCAATAACAATCTGTCCATCCATCTGCTGTCAGCTCACTCCTCAGCAGTGATCTGGGAGAGAAATCCAGACTTTTCACAGAGCCAACTTCTCCGCCTCTGCAGTAAAGTTTAAATTAAGCTAAAAGCAGAGCAGGACAAAATTAAGTCAGCCACCGAGCATGACTTTTATGGCCTGCTGTATTCATCCAACAAAATCTGCTATTCAGCAAACTGCCTGAACAGAACAGAAAAGCAGCAGAGTGGATCTACACTCTGACTGAACAGAAGGAGCAGAGGCTAAACAAAGTGACTGAATGAGTTTGCAGTGCAAAGCTCAGATGTCAGGTAAATTGAGGTCACCCTGTACACTTTCTTGAAAATGTTTTCAAGTGATTCAGGTAAACTAATGCTCCACAATTAGTTGTGTTAGCTCCCCATACCAGTGTCAAGCATTTGTAGTTGCGCAGAGGTAGTTTGTATGAAACAGTGGACGCAGATTGAAATCATTCCGCTTGCATCAACCTCACTGGCTTGATTTATGTCATGCAGGTGTGTATGTCTGGGATTTCAAACTAAGGGATGGCAGTTCCCCCATAACTCTTTCATGAAGACTGCCCGTCTTCAAACCAGCTTTGGGAATGAAACTCAGATATATTAAAAAAAAAATGGAAAAAAACACATACATACTTGTACAACACCCCACTGCTGTGCCCTGTGGCGAGATGGAAAGCAGGAAGCCGATGTTTGCTTCCATGTCCAGTGAAACCTTGACTGCTGTGTGTTTTTCTGTGTGAGTAAATGAAAGTCTGTGTGAGGGTGCGCATGATCCCACTTTGCACTGAGACGATGCATGCTGTATGTGCGTGTCTAACAGAGTGAAACCCTCCCACTGATCCGTCCCCTCTAGTATACACAAACAAAGAATGTGTGGGACATGTTCCACCTGCAGGTGTGTGTTCTTGGGAGAGATTCAACGATGTCTATATTTCATCTGGGACCAATGCATATGTGTGTGTGTTTGTTCTTATATGTGAGGCATAAGGGGAAAGAGCAGATCAGGTATGAATGTGCAAAGACTCCCCAAATAATCTCTTTTAAACAGCTTTTAATCTTCCTCCATTACTGTGCAACGCCTCTCCATCTTTGTTAGCGAGTGTGTTGAAATAAAAATCGAAACGTGTGAACACAAATGCAACAAGATGACAACAAAACGCGGCTCGTTCACAGACACTGATTTCTCTCCCTCCCAGTTCTGTCCCTTTCTTGCTCTCGAGCTTATCTATCATGCCGTACACCAGCCAATTTATATGGAAAATACTTTTAATGTGCATCGCCTGCAAACAGCATGGCCTACTAAGGCATAAGGCGCACATGCTTCATCTATTAAAGGCTTCTTGGCTGAACGATTTAGTATCTCCCAATGTTAAACACATATGGAAATACAGATAAATGCCTCCCTTTGTCTCCACAGCATCGCACCCGCTCGCCACGCTTGTTCCGCAGCCGTCTTCTTTTTCTACCTCTGGGAACAGAGTGGGAAGAGAAAACGCGGAGAAGGTATTCATTTCTGAATCATCATCGACTCAACTGCATGATACGTTTCCCCCTGGAGGGCACGCTAATGATCCATAGCCTGAATGACATATGTCTGAGGCCGATTAGGACAGCGGAACATATCAACGGGGATCATGTCAGGCTGTATTAGTTCAGCTCCACGTAGGTGGGCTTGAGACAAGTTTGGAAAGTGAGACAGGTGGAATTACATCACAAGCATGACTTCATGCAAAATGAAGCCAAATGCTGTTTCTTCCTTTGTGCCCGTTTCATTTACGAGCCACACAGGAGAAAATGCAGACTGTATCTGCGCAAGGTGAATGCTCACCGAGCAACATGCTTCTCTAAAATCTTCGTTTTGGATTTGACGGGAGCTGTCCTTGGCTCAGGAACACATTGCAGCATGTGTTCCTTGTTGCCAGCCTTTTGTTTTCTTTTCATATGGAGTGCTGCTATCTCACGCTGCCTTCAATCTCTCTTCATAAGCTCCTTCCAAGTTCACGAAGTGCAAATATGGCTTGTCACACACTCAACTTCTTTTTAGATATAAAAGCAAAATGGACCCTGAAACAAAAACCTTTGTTTTTAGCACAGAGACTTTGGATTTATTTCGCAAAGTAAGTGAGGTAAAGCTGCTTACAGCAAGAGCACAATGAGAGAAAACTGTGTCTGAAGCATTTGATGTTTTGCTCAGTTCCATTGCTACTGTTCATGTACATGCCCAAAGGGACTGACAATAAATATTTATAGAATTTTTACAGTGCACTATTTATACATCACTTTTAACACACGCTCCTTTACCAGAAACATCACATTTCCAAAGCTTGGAAATCAGAGGAAATTCCGACTTTTTAGGCTTGAATTAACCACTGTCGGCCTGTTCATTTGTGCTCAACCTAATTATGATCTCTCCCAACGCACTTGAATGTAGACTAAGGTGACAGCAGTACGTGGGTTTGCTGCTGCTGCTGCTGCTAAACTAGGAGAATGTGTGGAGAGTTTGTCATTGGAGAGGATGCCAGTACATTGCAGGCGAGCAGCTTTGAAATTTAGATTGCATCAGATTCTCTTTCTATTTAATGGAGTGCCAGACTGCATTAACTTGAATCACTTATGCTAAATATGGGGCTATTCATATGGTAAGTGGTGCTAGGTATGTATTTTTCCAGCTTCAATTTATGGATATCTGCGTAGTAAAGATATGAAAAGTAACAACTGCTTTCGTTAGAAAATGTAACGCTGAAACAGAAGGAGAGAGCGAGAGAGACCCAAGGGCCTCGTTGCCCATTATGCATGCAGCGTTTTTATTTTCATACACAACAGCAGGACATACAAAGAAGTCAGCTATAGTGTGAGCGTGTCTATCTCAGTATATGTGCGTCACCTCCGGCTAGAGTATTCATACTGTACGGGGTACAACAGATAGTTTCCTTCAACAATTAACGCAGAATGATTAAATTGTGATTACGCCAAAACCAAGTTGAGAACATTTAATGGCATTTTGTGTCCATTGCCAGTTTGTACTGCAATATTATCTCTGCCATTTCACAAAAAGGAATTTCCCCATGGTAGAGTGCTTAAGCTGCAAAATATAAAATGTCATTTAAGCAGCACCAACAACAAATTCATGTTAAAGCTGCAAATGCTGGAATATTCTTAGGGTTTTAACTCTTCTACACAGGTCGTATCTCGGTTAAAAAGCAACAACAAACATACAGTTTAACACTGCATTAAAACTCCCTAGCAATACCCAAGCGTTGTTTTCATAGATTACAGAATAAATGGATACCAAATCAGTAAAGAAATGACAGACCTCCATTTTTCTCTGCAACTCGGCATGGTTCTAAAGGCAGAAAAAAACTATAAATACACCATAACAGAGCTCATATGGTACTGTTTAAAATGTTAGCAAACAAATTAGGCTTCAAATAGCATCCTAGTTTCTAATTTAGCGTACAGAGAAGCATTTCCATCTCATGGGAAAGCTTTTCCTTCCATCCAATGAACATGCATTAGTAAGTACTTTTAAGCTTTCCACTATGTTAGCTAGCTGTAGATCGCTGTAGCCTGCTAGCTGCAAATTTTTTTAACCAAGCACAGGTTTTTTGAGACCACTCATTGTCTTCAGGTGGAATATATTTGCCCGCTCATTGTCATTTTTTCTACTGGAAACGCAAATAGACATAACACCACACCATGATCAAAGTTCAACATCCATGAGTGCAACTCAGCGTTCTATGTGAAAGGGCCTTTAGATAGTAGTCAGATTAGACACAAAGTATCTCTAGTTTCAGGAGTAAAAAGTATACTTCTTTGCAGACTATAAATCAGAATAAACTGTAGCTTTTTATTTTGTTCAACAAAAGAAAATATTCTACAGTTTTGTGAGCTTGGGAATATACTGATGGAGGCGCCAGAGTCCATAACGCCCACTCACGCCAGTGTTTGCAATTTTACCAGATGTTCATCAGTGCGTTTCAGAAGTTTTCCAGAAAAAGCTCTCCACTTTGTTTTATCAAAAATAACATCTGGTCTATTTTTTTTCATGGAAACCACATAAAACTAAGCAGAGCAAGACTAAACACTATTGAAATGCTAACTTGTGAAGCATGGAACAAAACTATATTGGAGAACCACCCTCATCAGGGTCACTGTCTACTAGAGTCTTGATATAAATATGCTGTACTGTCCAATTCTTGGAGCAAATTGTATGTTATCAATGCAAAAACCGCAAGTGTACCTGCATTTTAGCTCCAATGCTAACTATTATTCATTTTGTTATATCTTAAAGCTTCACCTGTCCTTGGCTTTGTCTTTATCTCCACTCAGTTGATTGACCTCAAGGGTTTTTGTAAACTCACTGAATCATTTACAGTCATCTCATTCCACACATTCCTTGAGCTTACATTGCTGTGCTGCAGAAATATAATGCACGCAGTGCCTTGTTAAAGGGCAGCTTAAGCCAAAAGTTTTATTCATTCGCGTTCTGCAGCCGCACTTCCTCATCGTGTTTGAGGGATTCAGATCACATCTTTAAATCCACCGATCTATTTATTCATCCCTCCATCCATCTTCCACCTTGCACACACGGTTCCTTTTCTTCTATCTTCCCCACTGCTACTTGGACTAATTTGTTAACAATAACAATGATTGTACATGCATAAGCCACCCACGGAGCTGTCTATGTATATCTATATATATCTATCTATATAGTATTTAAAT
>VUQG01018214.1:69550-89552 GCA_015106755.1 Etia nguti
ACACTGTTGTGTTTGACTGTGTGTGTGTGTGTGTGTGTGTGCGTGTGCACGTAGTGAATGTGGTACCAGCAACCTGTTCCATATTCATGTTTCATCCTTACTTATATGTATTTAGTGCCACATGAGACCGTTTACATCATGGAAATTTGGCTGGAAATAATGGGGAGGGGACACTGAGGTAGAAGTCTGACCTTTAACCCCACACTCTGTTTGTGTGTGTGTACAGGGGGAGGGTTTAAATAAAGAACGCTGATTGGTCAAGCTCGTTTGAACTGATGTCTCAGTTAAAAAATAATTTACAAGGGTAAAAAACAGATGGCTTCAATATAAAAGCCATTCGCACTGCTGCCCTGTCAAATACAATTCAGTCCAACTTAACCAGTAAACACAAAGACACACAGCATCTTCAATAGAAGGACAAACACATCTCGCACAGTTCCCAGGCTCTGATATATTTTTTTAATATCCATCAGCCCCACCACCGAATGTTATTTAATAACTTTCGAGGTGGCAAGGTACACATCTCCAACCTTTCCACACTTTAACAGCAATCAATGGCAGAAGAGAACTGAGACTTGTGTTGGCCATGACAAATATATATATATATAAATTTACAGTTTAAGAGGTTACGCTTTGATTTGACCAAATTTTACCTCATTACTCAGTGCACATTTGTAAATTTTTTAAATTAAGATATCACCGTGGAATAGCAGCGGGCAAAATCAAACAATTTTCAGCTGGAAAGCTCCCATAAAGGAAAATGAAATTAGAAGTAATTGACAGCATAATTTCTGTCTTTTTTTATTATTTAGCACACCGCTCAGTGTGAATGTAGAGTGAATAGGATTTGGTTCTAATTTTAAGTGACTCCCTCAGTATGAAAAATAAAATAATAAATTAGAACATTTATGTACCAGTGCTGTCACATTGGCACAATAAAAGGAAGAAAAAGATTGTATTTCACTACAAAGTGTCTGTAATTTGTGGCCTTAAAGGGGCACGCCACTGTTTTCATGTGTCAAGTTGATGTATTAGTCAGGGGATGCTATTCAGCGTGTGAAAACAACTGCAGAAAGTCTGCTGAACCTCTGCAGGAGCTCTGAGAAAATAACCCTGATGATGTCATCATCAGGGTTATTAATGATAATATTGATGTTAACAATGTTTAACTTGAGAGCAATTTCTAACTGAACGTCTGCAAACTGGGGGCATGAACTTTGAATATAAGACTCAACTGAGCTGCATCACGACAAGTGTAAGATCACCGTTTTTTTCCTTCATCAATCGTGAGCTCCCCAACTTTTCGGAAATGGCTGCCGACCTCTCCATAAAGTCTCATTACTCATAAGTAATGTGACTGACGTGAATGTAAACACCAGCGGCACTTTATAGCTGCATCAAAAGCAAGTCTGCTGTAAAACATTTTGAAAAATTTAAGGCTTGATGAAACTTCAATTGGTGACACGAGCAAATAAATTCACTTCAACGTAGCAAGTTGAAATATGGAGATAATGACTTGGAGAGTCTCAAAATGTTCATCCTTAAAAGGACCTTTTGAATATTCCAGACTAGACAAGTTATCCTACTGAGCAATGTGTCTGCAAGCGCGTCGGACTGAGTTATTATCTCCCAAGGTAGAACAGGTAGTACCGGCCCCAACACGCATACACACACGATCCATCTATACACTCATCAATCCCATCCTCATTTTTCTCCCTTCACTCTTTTGACACTCTTTCATTATTAATCTTTACACCAATTCCCTCTTCAACCAGATGCTGAAGTCTGTCTACACCCAGACTTCAGCACCTGACAGACCGATACAATAGTTTGATCAACCTTTCCATATTTACATTTTCGGAGTTGGGAGCGTACCTCAGACTTAAGTCTGAGTCCCACCTGAGACACACACCATATATTAATCCTTTATCCCATGGAGGTGAGAGGAACAAGACTACAAATGTTGCACCTGGTATATTAATAACAGAATACAACAGAATACATCCTGCTCATGGTGATCCCCTGTTGGGCCCTTAGGCAGGAGCATATGGCCCTACCATAAAGCCAATGAGACTCTACAGTATATTAGCTTATGCAATGCAGGAGCAATCCTGCATAATCCTTGACTCTCCTTGAGTCCTTATCCCACCATACACAATTGTCATATTTCAAGAATTCTCCCAAAACAAAATGAAGTAAAGCAGGGAAATGATGAAAACCCTGAGAGGGTATTTGTGAGCACGTACTTCAATTTCTAAAATGCTGACTAGTTTTTGCCTGTTTTGCAAGAGGCTTTGATTTCATTCAGGTGCTGTTTCAACACTATGCATACCTACTGCATGGCCTCCCATTTCTTTTTTACTGAGCACTAGAAAAGCTGCTGCTGCTGCAATATGTTTATTGATGTCTCATGTTGGATGGTGATTAAGGGTGTTTCTTGTGTCCTCATACGATTACATTGAGTTTTTATAAATACAAGACATCCAATCGTGTAAATGAGATGCTAAATCGCACCAAATGAATGATTTTGTATCAAAAAGAGTAAATTTGTGATTACATAACAGTGAGTTACAATTAGTGCCTTATCTTTCCTCAACGGTTTACAGTTGCATATTTGTGTGGAATACAATATGAAGTGTATTTTCTCTTGTGAATCACTGCACCTTCTACCACATAGCAGAAGCTCAAACTGTGAATGCAGATGGTGCGTGTGGTTGGGTTCGTGTGCGTGTGTTCCTTAAGGCAAGGAGCAGAGAAATTGTGATCTTTACTTTTGATTCTGCTCACTGATACAGCCTCTGGTCATATTACCCCAGTGCAGTTCATATTGTATGCGTCCACAGTGCAACTGCTTTAAAGAGCGTAATATATCTCCATAAGACAGAGTTTCCAAGTGTGAGGCGCAGCTCACTGAGCTGCGCCACAACCTGAGTTATGGCTTCTTTTTCCCACCTGGCCCTACATATGTTTACATTCAGAGTGAGTAAAGCCTTGTTAAATAGCTGGAGTGTGCTACGCTGCTGCTGCTGCTGCTTCTGCTTCTGCTTGCAAATATAGTATGAACTCTGGTGTCTCTTTCTTAGCTTAACAGGATGCAACTGCACAGAAGCATTTAAACACTGCAAGCATCACGGCACAGCTTCGTGCTGGAGTCTGTGTTACATATGTTACCTCCATATGTGAAATTTAACAAGCCGGACTGATTAAAGAGAGGTCTGCTCACATAGTGGTGCGCAAAGCATTCCCTTAGAATAACTCTTACTATCAGAGACTAATGTGGGAAATGAAAACTGTAATCTTGGCATCAGTATGTAAAAGAAACATGCAGTAAAGGAGGTCTGTTTGACAAAATGTCATGGTCAAATACGTGATGATATGCATCATGGCGGAAAATGCATTTGAGCTGTGCTGTGAAATGACATTTTAAAGTGAAACACTCATCTTGGATTTCCAAGTAAGGAAGAAAACAAGTCAACAGAGAAGATAAAGAAATCAGGTTTATCTTCCGTCTGTGTTTGCTGTGGTCTTATCAACAGCGTCTTTTCTGCTGCCGTTATGACCCAAATTATCCTATCTGATCTGAAATGTTTTTGATGTCTTTGCCTGATCCCAACCAAGCTCCATCTGTTGAATTTGGCTCACTCAAAATGCCCAAAATAATGGTTTTCCAAGTAGAAGCAACAAAAAAAGCACTGAAAATATTTAAATAAAGATATATGACTACATTTAAAAGACTGCTGCATATCGTTCTTACAAATACACCCCCCCCATTCAAACTAGAGACTAGAGAGATGGAAGCACACGCCTTGGTTGAGATTTTTACATCCCATCTGCCGAGCCTCCTTTTCTTGGGAAAAGCAAAAGGTATTACCGTGATAATCCTGTTTTTCATTATGTGCAATATTAGCTGTTTAATCTAGATTAAAAGCCTTTTCCTAAATAAGAGAGAACTGCGAAAAACTGACAGCTCTGCTGTACCTGTGTGCTGCACAGACTTCAGAAGAGTGTGCTGGGGTAAAGTGAAGTGTGAGATGTCTCTGCTGATTTCTCTCCTGGCTCATTAAAACTTGATGAACCTGAACACTCCCTCTAAAAGCAGCAGCTCTTTGACAGAGCAGGGCTTGCCTCTGTCCATTAGCATAATGTGTTCTGTGATAGAAATGGGTAAGATCATGAGGAAGATGGGACTTAAGAAAGTATGGTTTTCTCGAAACCTTCATAGCAAGGAAACCAGCAGCTCGCATTTTTCCAATTCCACTAATTTTTTTTGTAGCATCTAATCTGATGATTAGCAGCGTGCTAATGAAGACTTTTATTTTAACAGTGTGTATGTACTGTTTGCACTATCGAAGGAATTGCTCATAAAAACAAACTCAGCTCTGCCGCTTTCCTCGAGCTGTATGGGGCATTTTGTGTATTTGAAATCAATGTTTTGGTAATTTATTTATTTATATATTACCATTATTAACAACAATCATATACTAACTGGACATAATTTTCCTTTTATTTACTGTTAATGAATCAATGTGTGACTAAACACACCTTTTCTGGCAAGGTCTAGTACTGTGTTCAAGTGAATTGTGCATGTAAATGCATCATTTCCTGCATGACAGCAGCTTTTTCCACAGAGTTTAGAACATCAAATGAAAAACTTTCTACGATTAGATATGCACTCAATAATTCAGTACATAAAATCAATGGTGTGCAGACAGGAGCTGCAAAACAGGCATGAATTTATATGAAAATGTTGCAGATTGTGACTTTTAAAAATTTAAAAAGTTTCTCAAAGCTGCATCTAGGGGAGTTAAATATGCATGGCTGTTTGCAAAATTCAACTTCACGGGGACTCTGTGAAAACCCTTTAAAGACATCAACAGTACCCCCCAACCTTCCACTGAACAGCCCTGGATTGGATCATAATTCAACGTGTATCATTGTTTACTCCATATGTGCTAGTGTATACAGCAAAAAAGTCAATTATAATCTGGTTTGGTTTGCATTCAAATGTATTTGGTCATGAGCAGCAGGGAAAGCATAGTTATCGTCTCATACTTAAGTTGGCTTTATGGCACATCCTTTGACAAACACCCTGTTTGTTTACCTGCGCTGGCTAGAGGGTGTGTTGATGCACATTAATGACAGTGTGTATGTGCGTGTGTGTATGTTTTCAGTCCCTGAAGCTAGCTGTTTCCTCCATTACCATATCTCATCTTTTGCAGGAGGACTACTGTGACCAATCTAAAACTGCCCCAGGAACAGAAGATGTGTGTCCGTGAGTGTGCGTGTGTGTGTTTGTCGGTGGCCATCTGCCCCCATCTCTGGTCTGCTTCGGTGCAGGAGCTCCTGACCTGTGCGGCCATCTTTCAGGACTGCTGAACCTGGCTGCCATTTCTAACACCTCCAATTCAGACTCTCTTCAGACAGGCTACTCAAGGAGAAGAAAAAAAAAAACCAAAGGACTGTTATCTGATTGAAAGACAAAAATAGGGAGCTTCATATCATCACCAAACCCAATCCCTGTTCCTCTCAGCTATAATGGAACTGGTTGGTGGGGGCTGGGGAAGTGATTGAATCGTAACATGGCATCAGATGAACCCAGCATGGTGCTGAAGTAATTGCACATTCTTTTTTTTCCCTTTGCTTCTCCTGCTTGCACATAAAAGTCTCATTTTGAACAAAAGGAAATATACTGCCTCTCAGGGGACTGATGCGCGTTACATGGCTCTGAATCTGAATTAAACTCCACCCCTTTGTAGACATAAATGCCGTGACCACATGCTGGGCTTAAATACAACTCAGGGCATACTCCAATGGCCATCCATTTAGCACAGAGTAACGCAGCCATGCAATCGTTGGCTCGATCGAGCCACTGTTGATTTTTGATTGCTATTCACGCTTTATTGAAAGTCATTGGCTGATGTTGGCCTTTGAAAAGACAGAGAACAGCTGATCTACTGACTGAGCACTGCAGTGTGGGACCTCCTCAAAAGAGTGCAGGAAACAGTGCAGCCTATAAGAAGCACTGTAAAACCTGTTTTAATTAAATTTCTCTATCTGCGTTTTACAAACACTCGCACACTCACGTTTACTCTCAAACGCACACTGAAGGTGCTAAGTCCCCCCCTCAGGCTGACAAGCCCTCAGCGCCAGGGCAAAGGGGAAGGGATTTCAGAGGAAGCAGGGAGAGGGGGGAAAAAGGAGGTAAAGGAAGATAAATCGAGGAAGAACTTCAGTTCAGGTCAATTCTGAATGATTTAAACTTAATATTCACAGTATGCAAGACGGTGGAATTGTATTTAAGTTGTTCGACAGCCTCCCATGCCCTCGCTCTCCCAATTTCTTACCTGCCCGTCTACCTATTTTTCGACTTTCACTCTCCCACACATCCTTCTTCTTATCTGTATTTTCTTTCGCCACTTCCCCCATCCTTCCTACTTCCTTCCTTTCCTATTGTTTTCTCCCTCCCTATTCACTTCACTCTTGCTGTTTATTGTTGTTTCTTTTCAGTGTTGTGCTCATTGATTTTTAGATCTGTTACCAATGTGGCTCTCAACAGTTATTGCTCGTGAACCTTTAACTAATGCAAATTTAGGTCTGCTTGTGCCCAGAGTTTACATACAGCAGCGTGAAACAACCAAACAAACAACCAATCAATGGAATAAAGTAAAAAGAAATAGACAAATATTCATTTAATCCTCATCCCAACATTGAGAACCACTGTTTTCCAAGCTGCTGTCAATCTAAGCGCTGACACTTCCTTCCTTCCTCCTCCTTTACATACTTCCAGACGGCCTGTGAGCCACTGTAAAACTAAATCAGCTCTCCCACAGCAGCACTAGTGCATCTGCGTGCCTCCATTTCCTCCATCTAAGTACCATGCACGAGTAGCATCCACGACTAATGGACTGAATTAGACACACACTTTTTTTACTCTCAGGAGCCCGTACACATGCATATGTATTGTGCAACATTTACTGTAGACAAAAATGCAGTGCAAGGCTGTAGCCACGGTTGGAGGGTGGGGGGTGGGGGTTGGTGCTCGGGGTACTTTGGTGCTGTTCTGTATGCGTGTATACAGTATATGGAAGGAAGGGCTGTGTCTGAGGCTTGAGACTGTAGTTTAGTCTCTGGCTGTGTGTGTGTGTGTTTCTTTTCCAGGGAACAGCATAAAGAGAGGAAATGATAACGAATAGAGCTGCACGGTACTGCAGCTGATTAAAACACTGATTTAACCTGTCAGACAGTACCTAAAAAACAGGAATCTAAAACACCGCCACTCATGACTGTGTGCTTGAATCGAGCTATGGCATCTTAATGAAGCGGAGGTGAATTGATCCGATACTTGATTTAGGAAATTACTGCGCGGACACTAATATTAAGCTCCAATTTGCAGTGTTGTAATTTTGATTTGAACACTCTGAGATAACTCATTTGTTACTGTAGAAGAAGTTTTTGCAGTGTGCAGTGTGGTAGGAGACAGCTGTGGGAGATAGGAGCTGTCCGACACCAGTGGGAAATGTCACTGCTAATACATATCACATGTGGAGGGACTCACACTAGGTGCCTTGTTTCCTACAGGAGTGTGTGCGTGTCTGTGCGAGACGTGAGCTCACTCACAATGAATTTCCACATGTGCGCAGCACATGTTGACTGCATGTGTGCGCACGTCTCATGAAACTGAGTGTTCTGCTGTTATTGGAGACACAACGCGCCGAACCGTATATCAAGCAAGACGCAAACGTATAACACACTTTCACTTTGAGGTGTGCTCGCGCCTGTGCTTGCAGTTGTGTCATTTGTCAACAAAATTAAAAACAACTGTATTGCTACTGGAGCGATGGACACACAGTTTTTCATACTGCAGGTGCGACAAATTCACATAAAAATGCATTTCATGGAATATTGACTTTTACCTTTTTAAAAATATTTAAAGAACTCTAGAGATTTATTGTTGCACTGCCATAAAGATGTGGTGCTAAGATGAGAATCACATCTGCAGCAGCAAAGGGTGAGGTATCCCAACTTTCAGTCCTTAGTATGGATCTTGCACCAATAATGCTGAATCCTGTGCGCACGAGTAATAAACCCTTTCAGTATTTCTTTAAATGCTATGAACTGCAATATACTCTTGAAAAATGTGCCTTTTGGAACTAGACACATTCTATGTAAATTACTATGACAAAATGTGTTCATTTTTTAATATCACTCACCTGTTTACTTTGCTTTATGCCTTAGAACTACGCATGATTAAGGGTCATGAGGTCATGAGCACCGGTCATGAGGGAGAAAGATATGCATTCTCTGACTAGTTGCCAAATGTTTGCTGGAGGGTTCTGCAAGTCACTGTTAAATTGATTGCTAAAGCCTCATTCATGCAGGCCTAGAAACCATTCAGTGACCCCATGCCCCCAGCAAGCACTCACTCAAAGGGAAAAGTGTGCATTCCACCACCGATTGGCCAGTGGTTGCTGGAGGTTGCTATCAGTCATTAGCATGAAAATGGTTGCAAAACGGTATATAGCACTACTCCAAAAACTTCCTAATGATTAGGGTTGGACAATCTGCTTCACAGTCCTCTTGTCTTATCATTCCCGTGTGACACTGCCAACAAGATCACAGCTAGACAGAGGAGGTACCATTGTGGTAACATTATGTACCCGCATTTCACCCAACATAATACAATGTGTGGCCCAAATGCACACAAAAAAAACACAAAATACACAGTTGAAAGACAAACAGGTCCACCTGAAATTTATTTCCAGCACAAATAAAACTTGCTTGTTAACATACAAGGCCTACTAAATTAGCCAACTGTAATTAGTTAACATAAGTGGGTGAATATCAGCTGAACACCTATAAATTTGTAAAGTCATTGCATCCATGTTTAAATTGCTAACTTAGACCTAGAGGTCTTCTGTATATTTGTATATTTGCACAACCATACTCACTGAGTGTTAGTGAGTTAGTGTTAGGGAACTGTATGAGTGTGACGCAAACCAGAAACGGACACCGTTTGTCTTTTGACGTAAGCTGGTTGCAGTAGTAAGCCACAACTGTTACCCACGAACATTTCCATTTCACATCACACTTTTTTAAGTTTACTCTTCAAGGAGAGTAAATGGCGAGTGTTTGCACAAGCCGTGCAAACTACAGGCAACCACAGCAATCTGCTAGTGACTAAAGTAATTTTTAATAAAAGAGAGTTTTAGTGTAGGACACTTTTTATAACTGAATTCACCTGGCAACAGTCAGCAACCACTTGCCAACCAGTCAAAGGAAACACACTTTTCACGACTGAGTTTTCCAGGAGATTGCCAACCAGTCTGAAGCCTGTGCAACTGATCTGGTGACCATGGAATTATCTACAATCAACTGATAATTCTGTTGGTCACTAATAGGCGGACAGCGCATCAGATCCAGAGCCAGATGCCATTCTTTATATACACAGCACTATTATTCGATTTTGACAGACTGTTTCTATTTTACTCTGCACAACTTTTCTCATATTTAGAGCAGCCTTATCTCAATCTGCGTGATGATTACTGATATTTAATCTAATGATTAATCTGTGTGACTAAACTTGCTAGCATCAGTTAATAACTGCACCCTCTCATCCAAATATGGTCACTTGTGAGTCTGTGTCCAATTTTTGTATACAGTCTTAGAGTACCAGTATCAGCCAATGAGTAAAATTAGTTAAATCCCCAATTTAAAAAGCACTAGCTTACCACCCGTTTCACAGTTTAATAGGGAAAAAGTTTTTTGAGTCTAAAATTATGTTTAAGATCTTCTTTTTTTCTTCTTCTACACAACACTTAATTCTGACCTTAAATGCAGTTGGAGCAACCATCCATTTACTGCAAATGAAGCAGTGTCCTCAAGTTCAAATAGCACACACAGCACACACGGTCGCAAACACACATACACAGACAGTGTTTGCCTTTATTGACACCAACCCCTAATTATGGAGTTACAGAGAGCACTAGGGTGCATGAAACTCTAGTGGATAAACAAGCAAAACTGAATGAGTGCAGACATACAGACACACACCAGCACGCCTGTTGGTTATTATTGGAAACCTCTGACATTTTTCAAAGAAATGTCTGTTTTTTCATGCTCATCACAGTACGTGAGTGCAGAAATATGACTGTTCGCCCAACATAAAACCTATTCAAATAAACAAATTACACATTTCGAGGCTTACATGCCCATTCACTATAATCAGCAAACACAGAATAACTTCAATCTTTCTTTCGTTCGAAGACTAAACACAACAGCTAAAGTGTTCAAATTATCCACAATTCTTTGTTCTATTTCTTTTTTCTTTCTTTCTCTCTCTGGTTATGGAAATGCACTAGTGGGCGAATGTGAAGTTGTCAGAACACAAAGCACACTTTATTTGTTCTTCTTTGTGCAGACACACAGGTGTGTGGCTAAGAAACAGGGTGAGGTAATGTAATTATTTTAATGTACAGAAAATAAATTTAAAAAATACAAACAAAGCCGGGTCCGGAGGAAATGAATTCGCCTCAAACATGAGCCGACACAACAGATATATTGACACTTAGACACGTTTCCACATCCGTGTGTTTAATCTTCATGCTCAGGTCTGCAATTTATGACTCTGTTGATCGTATGAAACTCCAAGCATGGCAGTGAAATTCCTCACTAGATTCATTGTTACTTAAATATGACTGCTGAACTGTGCTGCCTATAAAGCACAGAAGCTATTTGATATCTAAAAATCTGAAAGCATTGTGGCTAATATCGTTGATTTTTCAGCTTTCAAGTTGTAGAATCATCTACAACTTATCATTGGCTGTTTTTTGTGCAAGAGACATACCATTAAATCTGAAATCCATCACAATGCTATCTTAAGATGTCGATGCAATAAATTTAATTTATATTATGCGTTTAATATGCGGTATCATCCATCAGTGTCATTTACGTGGAGCTTTGTGTTCAGCCCTGAGCAATGCTGCAAAGTTCTGAGTAGGCAGTTCATTAGGGAAAAATGTTTTTCATTCAAAAACGTGGCTCATGTGCAAAATAACATCCAGTAAATGAAGAGTGTATGCAAAGACTTTTGTTTCCAATTCGTGCAACCATAACAAAGTAAATACCCCTCAAAAGTGAGCCAGTTTTGTTATTATTCTTGCCTCGTACAAGATGGTGGAGGCTCTATGTGACCAGTGAAGGGCAAATCCAGCCATCCCAATTCAGCATTCCCAAAGCATACGTGTATAAATACATATAAGATGCATAAAGCCTCTATAAATGAAAATAAAGGCTATTTTAAACTTTAACAAGAGGGTAAACACTGTAATGTTTTATTCTCTTCTATTTTGTTTTACCCACTGCCATGCCTCTAGCTGCAATGTCAGAATATAACATGCAGTATGATATGTTGCCCCCATTTACTGCCCTGCTACAGCATTTGTGTGTGTGTGTGTGTGTGTGTGTATCCATGATTTTCTTCACACAATGAGAAAGAACTGAACAGTAGCATTCAAATGATTCAAGTGATTTAGTCTTTTTCTCTTTGTTTCTCTCTCTGTCTCAA
The DNA here is from genome assembly GCA_015106755.1 of Etia nguti. Classification (NCBI taxonomy): domain Eukaryota; kingdom Metazoa; phylum Chordata; class Actinopteri; order Cichliformes; family Cichlidae; genus Etia; species Etia nguti. Next base: position 81,114 of record VUQG01018214.1, read on the forward strand.
TATCTTCTTCCCTCTGTCGCACTCCCTGCTATCATAAATCTTATTAAAGCTCACTGAGAGGGCAGCGATCAACATGCTGTACAGAGCCTCCAACACACACACACACACACACAAATACACACACACAAACTCTGGTTGATGTCAAAGGTTCCAGGCCAGGAAGTCAAATGGAAAGCAAGTGATGACAACAAATGTAGGCAAAGAGCAACCCGCTGTTTGTGTGACCCCAGACCTTCCAATAAATCTACTTACGCAGAAGATAAACAAACTACCAACACTTTTACTTTAAATATGAGATTGTTGTTCAGTTCACCACATTTTAAAACCATGTGTAGGTGTGAGCTAGTGTTTGTCATCATGCGTTTGTGTTTCAGGGTCACGCGGAGGGTGGCGATGTTCACAATGGATAGTTTCCAGCCCTCCCTGTGTACCAGCCCCCAAGGAACAGACGCACAACAAACTCAAAATGCAAACTCAAGACACAGGAAGAGCGCACACACGCTGGCATTCCCGTGGCACATACACAGACACTCAGAGAAAAGCTGATACAAAGTGTAAAATCAGATCTTAGGGGTTCTGTAATGTGTGTGTGTGTGTGTGTATAGAGTGCATGTGTGTTCATGCACACATCCTGAAGTTCAACTGCAATCTGTAAACAATGTTTCTGGCTGAGTGAAGAAAAACAAGAAGCACAGGGTGAAATGTTCAGGAGAGAGTAAGAGCGTGTGTGTTTGTGCGTGTGCGTGTGTGTGTCTGACAGAACAAGAGAGAGAGAAAGTGAGCAGTGAACTGCAGATGTCTGGCTCTCACAGCAAACACTGCTTCTGCAGGAAACTAAGACATACAGTATCTGTGCGAACGGTGCAGATATTGTCAGCTCCCGAGCAAAAAGCCTCCTTTAACTTGCACTTCTTAATAAGGGAAAAGCAGATTGCGACGCAGGACTCCGCTAATAGCAGGATATCACTGCGCAGTATTGTTCCAGAACACATCGACGTGCCGGGCCACTTATTTTCCTCTAATTAACAACCTGACAATGAAATTCGTCGCATTGGTTACACTTACCAATGTGGTTATTTTCTGACACTGCCACCCAACAATTAAATTAGCGCCTGCCCATCACAGCTTAAAGTGGAGCGTTGACTGCGTCCCGATTTAAAATAACTTGTTGCTGTGTTAATGAGACTGAGCGAGCAGCGCGGCCTTTCACTGCCGCTGAATAGCCACGTTTGCCGTAAACATGCGACCAACACGGAGAGCTCATTTAAAGTGACATTAGCCAATTCTGCATGCTAATTACTTTCAAAATATGACATAGAGCTGAGGAAGGGTGGGCTTTCAGCATCCCTCTGCACTGCCACGCTGAGTGATAAGGGCTTCGATAAGCAGCTTGAAACTATTAATTAGCTCCAATGGATTCTTACAGTCAATGGGGTTTTGTTTATCCTGCTAATGTCACTCCTTCGATTTCATTTTGGAGACTGAGCAGAATGGAAATGTGTTTTGTTTGCTCTTTTATTGCCTGATTTTCAAATCTCCTGCTTCATCGTAAAGGATGGGGAAAATAATAAGCAAATTCAAGCATGCATAGTTTGGATGAATTTAATGTGTGACTTCTGGAGCAAAACAAAGAAAGATGCCACAACTCTGTTAAGTTGTATTGCTACATGAGGCAAAGACTGCATTTTAAAAAGAAAAAAAAAAAAACACTGGATGAACATATGGCATGAATACTTTATTATTTAATACTTTCCTTTACTATTTATTTTCCAACAATCAGAGCAGCCATCAGAGATCGAAACCTCTAAATCAGACACGACTTTCAGGGATGCTTGCTGACAAGCTTTCAGATCACAGCCAAAGATAGCTCAGTGTGATGTACATCCACATCAAAGAACTGCTGATCCTCACAAGGTCCAAGGTCCCTGACTAACCTGCATCAACAATCGGTGAGGTTTGCTCCAACAGCTGGGGGACATATCAAAGAACGCCCGCATCACTAACTGTGTCAACAATTACTCCGTGTCATAGGAAATCAAAAGAAAATAGCGCCGCGCTTTACCGCTTCAGCCCACTCATCTCTCGCCTCTTTAGCTAATATTTTTGTTTTTCTCTCTTTGGACGGCTGCTTCTAGCCCATCTTGGTCGATCGATACTGGGAAGCCGAGGTGAGTCGAGGCGGGTCTGTGTGGGAAGGCTGTCAATGATGAATGGTTAGATGTGGGGGTTTCAGGATATTTGGCTAATTCTGATGTCTTTCACCTGTGTTTCTCAAAAAATATATTCTGCTTGCTTGTTCCTCGGATGCTCACATAAGCATCTATTGAGTCCTACTGACATGAAGCAGGGTGGGCCGAAGTGAGGCTACAGAGTTCAGCTGTGCAGTTTGAGATGTCTGTGTACTTTTAAAGGGCAACAAACTTTCCACAGATAAAGTCAAGGCTGCTTGCTTTCCCCAGCAGCCTCAACAACAGCAGGCTAACAAGCTGCGCCCTGTTAAAAGCCGGACATGACAACTCTTCTGTTAAATTATAATCCTAGAGAGGCAACTTTACAGTGTACCTTTGATATCTTGATGTGAGACGTTCTCAGCCAGCAGCCCCGCCCTGGCTAAAAGATGAGGTAGATACTTTGCCTCTGTTGTGTAAAATCTGTGATGTGAAAAGATTTAATTAAGATAGGCCGAGGAGTCATAATTAATTCTGCCTCTCTCTGAGTCAGGCTTACTGTCAAGAACACAGGGAAGGGCTCCCAGAATAAATTACAGGAGGGTCGTGTGTGTGTGTGTGTGTGTGTCTGAGGGGGTAATGGGTGTGGAGCCCTTGGTTACTGTACTGTTCTCGTGGAGCCGAAAAGCAGTTTTGTCAGTTCTGGGTAGTGTTCTCGAAGTGTAAGTGAGCCCGCTGGCACTTTTTTTTTAACAAGCGTCCCACCGTCTTAGATCAAATCACGTTTCAGCCCAGGAGTTTATTTTGACTGTCAGTGAGGAGCATCCTCTGGAGAGAGCTGTCAGTGACAAATGTGAAATGGAAGATTCACAGCGAATGGGCTCTTTCCAGGCAGGCGGTGCTGAACACGGTTGCAGTACCAGGAGACCTCTGAACTGTCTGCGGCTCGCCTCTCCCATTACACCTCCTTTACAGTGATGCTCTGGCCTATTTTGAATCTTGTTTGGTCATTGTTCAGCTACCTAAGCTTGTAATAGGAGGAAATGAAGGGTACATCTCCAGGGAAACACTGGCATATCTTTATTTTCATTCTGACACAGAGTCTATTTTGTTCAAGTGGCATAACTTAAAAAAAAAAAACCCTTCATAAGTCTTAACAGAGACTACATTTAATATTACCAGTGTCTCCTTTGCATGTCCTTAACAAGCGGATGAGCATTTTCTGTGTTTTCTCTGCATGTGGTTGCTAACAGCTGGGGGGCAAGAGCCTCATTCGTCAAGAATTTCTCTCATTCAACCCCAATTTCCAAAGTCCAGTATTAATCCCTCAAGCTGCAAATTCTATGAGCTTTTTAGCTTTGGCCAAACACGCAACAACTGTCTTATTATCAGGAGACGACAGGCAATAATGAGTATGGCCAGAGCCGAGCAACTGCTGCTTTGAGCTTTCAAAGAAAGAGCCTAATTAAAGGCTGCTTTGTGACTTTTGTCACTTTTTTTGACTGGTGATTATAGGCCATTCATTGGGGAGGACTCATCAGCTATTTGCGGGTGGCGCACGCCATAAATATCACGTAAGAGCTTTGCTTATGTTGTGCGGAGCCCGCATTTTTTTCCCCCCAGTAAGCTCCCAAGATTCTCTCGCTCTAATTTGCAGAACAAATTCCTTTACTTTCTGCAGAATCTCTCCTCGCTAATAAGGTCGTCTCATAAACGGCTTTTCAGAGACAAACTAGGCTGTTTAAAAATGCAGGCTCCTTGGTATCTTTTCTGTGATTTCCTGTAATTAAGTACTGGAGAGCGGCGGAGTGAGCGTCCTTGGCATCGAGGACAAGTTCAGTAGAACAAGCTTTGTTCCTTTTGGAGCCGATTTGACTCATGGTAGAGCTATATTAGCCCTCTGCTGGTTTGCAGCATCTTCTAAATCACCCCTCCACTGCTACTAAAACCATACGTCTCCAAAAAGTGGCCTACTGCTGTATTTGGGCCAACTCTAATTGTCTCGCTAATCTCTTCAGCGTTAAATGACCCAGAGAAACTGGGTCCCACAGGGCAGGCTTACCCTGCTGATTGGAGACTTTGCTTTTTGTTTTGCTTGGCATATTAAAACAGCATAGGCTGCTGATGGAAAGCCTACAGAACTATTGGAAATGTAATTAAGGGCTAGCAGCAGCTTTTAAACGGTTGACTAGTGCAGAAACAAACTGTGCCCTTCAGACAGCAAAAACTTTAATACATGGGAAATGAGTGGCTCGATCGATAAGGAGGGCGTTATTTCTTTTGTACGGGAAAATTCAATGGAGGACAGAAATGGGCTGTTTCTGTGCCTGCATACTATTTCTCATTTTCCCAGCGGAGAGCCAAATTTTATGGCAATATTTGCTTGAAAAGCAGACAAATAGAGTCCTCTCTGTAAGATATAATCATTTGTCAAGTCAATTTCGTCTGTCATTAAAACAAAAACAAATAGCTGCTGTAAGCTGTGCCGACTGCAATTGAATCTCCAGTGTTTTGTGATGAGGCACAAAAGATGAATAAAAAAAAAAAGAAAACTATACAGCGCATGTACTCCTCAGGTGCTGAGGTGAGGCAGAGTTGAGAAATGCTTCAATCAAGCACAATTATTTGTTGAAACCATTTTGGACTGACAGTGAGCACCCTATTGTCCCTACAATAGGCTGTTCACAATTACATTCATCACAAACCACCTCTTATTTGACGCATTTTTTTTTTTTAAGCTGACATCTTTCACAAACTGCTTTTCCAAACAAGCCGGCCTATGGGGCTAGTGATTGAGCAATTATCAGAAACAGATTCAGCAAACCCATACTGTGGCCTTTTGTCCCCGGCATCAGCCAGCCTTGGGATCATTAGAAACATTTTCTCTTCGTGTTTTCTCTCTTCAAAACCTCCAGCTTTGTAGCCTGCACACAAGCGGGATGATACAACACCTTCAGAACTAGTAGGAGTCCATCCCTGGCTATCTGTCAGTGTAGCAAAAAACCCCCCCAAAAACATCAAAGTCTATCAAACACTATCTCACTGTGCTGCCTCTGATAAATATTCATGATAGAAGCTCGAAAACCAGCTGTTTTTCTCCAATTAAAGCGTGCCGAGATCTACTGTTTTGGAACTAAATTGTTGCTTTTTTTAATTAATGGCTCATGTTACTGCACTAGGAACAACTGAAAAATATTGTACTCATTCCAGAGATGTGCTGGATGAGAACATATGGATAACAAGGTGAGGAAATGGTGCAGCACCGAGCTTCTGTTACTCACAAAAAAGAGAGGGGTACATCCTATTAGACCTTATCAGAAAGATGTGAATGCCGCTTTGGTAACAGGTATTTGCCAACTGGCCATGCAGAGCAGATCAAATCAAGTCATCAAAAGATCCTCCTTACATCAAAGCCCAGAGCAGGCCTGGCCACGTGCCTGCCATACCAACAGTGCAGAGACAAAAAGCGGGGCAGCCAAAAGTGCCAAAGCGGCACAGACGGCTGCCCACTTCAAAGGCAGGGATCTGCTGTCTGCGGTCATTATTCGCAGGCACCCCCCAGAAACCCAGCGGTCAACGAAGGCGAGCGGCGAGAAACCACTGAGGACTTACCATCAACAGTCGGTGCGAAGTGAAGTGGGTTGTCTGAAAAAGATAAAAGAGAAAGAGAGAAATAGGTTTTTAGTTTTGGGGAGATTCAGCGACTTCCCAGGAGTAAAGGCCAAGTAATTGAGTTGCTACAAAAAAAACGAAGAGACAGGGCTTGGCTTTTTCATCTAACACATTCTAATGCAATGACTGGGTCCTACAGGAATCCAGCTGAGCTAATCGACACGAGCACATTTCAGCGAAAGCACTATCATCATTGTCATTCATTACGGTCTATCTGATCTCAAACCCCACTCCATGACTTTTGATATTAGAGCACATGAGAATTGAGAAGACAGACATCTGTTATTGTTTCGGATTCAAAAGTATGAGACAAGATGTGAAATTACACAATACTGATGTCATAATGTACCTCGGACCCCCACCAGCCCTCATGCAGCTATATGCATAATAAATCAGAATGTTTTCCCTTAATTCATCAAATGACATCATACCGTTGTCCTGGTCAAAACCCAGCAGACCATGACGTAAGGCTTGTCGTTTCATGGGAACCATAAAACAAGGCCTGCGGTGTCAAATGACTGAGTGTGGAAAATCACTCACAGGGGGGAAAAAAACTCTCAGGTAACCTGAATCCTTTGCAAATGAGGGCAAACTTGACCAGGCCGTTGCACTGATTAGGAACCCTTATATATAATGAAGATTGATGGAGGTTGGTCCCACATTACTTGTCAGGAAAAACAGGGGCTATTGTTAAAAACTGAAACACGGCTAAAACTAACAACTATTATTATATTGTTGTTTAATCTCATGATTATTTTTCAATTACATGATCAATTTGTTTAGGAACCAAAATAAAAAAGGAGTGAAAAAAGCAATTTCCCAAAGCCTTAGGAGATGTTCAGTCTGCAAGCCCAAAATGTGTCATTTCCAATGTTAAACAGCCAATTTCCTGATTTTAGAGGCTATAAGCAGAAAAAAAAAAGTTTGCTTGCAAAACAATGGCCTATTCATGCTGGGGTAGATTAATTTTCTACGAATTGACTAACTGATTAAACATCTGATCATTTAAGTAGTGAATGGAGGACAATCAAGTATGCAGGCAGCACACACATATGCTACGAGCATCATGCAACAGAAGTAAACACATGTCCGATTTGTTGAATGCTGCAGAGTTATACTATGTCAATTCAAAATAACACAGGACCAGTCCTGAGAAACGCGTGCACACGTGTACAGAAGGAGGCAGACATGCCCTTTCTTAAAATAATTATTAATATTACTATATATACTTTGCAATAATAAGTAAAGTAGCACAATCAGCTGCCTCTCCATTGAGACCCTCATCTTATGGAGCACATTCATACCGTCTCCACCGTCTTGGGCAGCAGCTGTTCTGTTCTGCACATGAAGCAGTTCTCCACCTGCCGCAGGTTCTGGGTGGTATGTGCCCAGGTCGTTACCACCATTACTACCATTAGTAGTCATCTTTACCAAATAGACAGCCTTAAAAAACAGTGTTTTCCTCGAAGAGCATTATGATACATTGGTCAAAGACAGGTTAGGTACTGGAGGTCCAAGCACGACCCAATTGAACCACCATCTGCACTCCAGCAGTCAACTCGGCTGTCTGACTCACTAAGCAAAGCCCCAGTGAGTTGTCAGAGCTGCCTGTGCTGAACAAACACAGCAACACACACGGCTGTGCAACCACCCAGCCATGTCTCCAATGCCTCTGCACTGTGAAGGATAATGAGGAAGATAAAACACATCACATCAATTACCCTGCTAACACATTTTTCCGGGGCCCACGTCAACTGATGCGCCGAAGCCTTTTCTCAGGACTTCTGCGATCCACGTCGGCATCCCGAGACACAGCTGAGTTTTAAATTTAGGCTCACTTAAAATTGCTTGTCAACAGCCGGGGCTTCAGGGGAGAATGCGAAAGTGTGTGTGTGTGTGTGTGTGTGTGTGTATGTGTGTGTGAGCTAGCGAGCGAGCGAAAGAAAAAATGAGGAGAGGGAAGAGGAGAGGCGAGGTTGGTGCTAGAGGTGAATAATGAAGTGTCTGGTGAAGCTGTTTCCTAGTCAGTCATGACAGTAGCTGATTTCCATCTGAGGGGATTTCAAGAAAACACATGAAACAGGGGGAGCAGAAATTGGCATGAGGATGATACAGAAGAAGTTGTGCTAAGGTGCACAGACGCAGACTCTGCTTCCTGTCTTACATTTGTGAGCACGTCTAAACGAGAAGAAACAAACACACACCAATAAAGGCGCATTACCGCACACAGAGAATAAGAGAAAGCACGGCACAGAAGGTGTAGCACAAAGCCAGCCGAGATGCTGGGGGAAAGCTAAACGATTTCTTCACATTTCCATAGCGAAAGCACAAGATAAGGTCTCTCCATAAACATATCAGCCATCTTCATCTCCCTTCGCGCCTCGCAAAGCCTGCGTGAGTTCCCGTGCCTGTGTGAATGTCACAACACGGCCATCATTCACCCTATATCTTCAGCAAATCAATACGTGTCTGACTGTGACATTTAGCCATGTGCAGAAGAGGTGTGTGTCTACATCTTTGCATGTGTGTCACCTTCCCCTTTGCTTTGGTTGATGTATAGTCATACTGAATGATGACGTGAGTGTGGGTCCGCGTTGGC